>SADC01000673.1:0-34814 GCA_004194705.1 Ditylenchus dipsaci | reverse complement strand
ATTGACTCGCGTAAAAATTTTAGGCGTCTAATGTTTTTTCATAGCATTTATGTAGTCATTCTTGAGTTCAATAGTCATATTTTTAGCTGTGTGCTCTTGCTCTAATTTTGCTCAAATTTAGCTCTGTGATAAAGTGGTCCCCTGTTATTCTTTTTCCAATGCAGTTCTTATTCTCTTTAAAATTCATAAGTTACCAATTCAAGAAGTTTTTTTCGAATTTACTGATTTTAAAATTGGGAACCCAGGAAATCCAAAAACTTTTTTTCACTTTCACATTCGAATAACGTGAATGACGGCTCTCGGGCTGAAGTTCAAAATGTCTATGGTGGGCTTGGCTTCGGGCTGAGTCCCTAAAACTTGTGCGGATGCCTTCGGGCTTTCGCGCACTTCAAAAGTATGAAGATAAGAAGGAAAATGATTTTATGTATATTGAATAATGAAAATTGCAAGTCATTGACAATGATGATCTAAATGTGACTAGCATTAACGGTATCTCAACCCACACACATTAATTCACCATGGCTGATTCAAACATGATGATGGACGATGATATCATGACAGCATTTTTGAACTAAGAGGGGCAGATCTCACCTATTTTGAAAAAGTTACTACCCGCTTTAAAAAGCTTATACTTGTTTGATATATTGATGAAAAATTATAATTAATGATTAAATTGGCAACTGCTGGGCATCCATCCTTCACATGTCGCATGCCACATGGTATAAAGCCATGTATCCACATATGCGTCTTATATTGCTTTTTATATATTCAAACAGCAGAAAGAAAAGTTTATGATTCTGAAGATTTGATAAGAAATTAATATTACAATAAATATGAATTTATGAAAATAAAGGTTGTATAATTTGACAGCAGACATAAAAGTTAAACTTTGTAGTCAAAATTATTATAAGTATTATAATGAATTCGACAGCAAGATAATCAAAACATGCACTTTATTTTTTCGTGGGAAAAATTTGCTATAAAATTACATTTAACTTGAAAATCAATGTTGAAAAATGATTTGTTAATAAGGTAGAAGTTTTTTAAGGAAAAAATTAAGGGAAGGTGAGGGGCTGGTTATAAAGTGATGATGAAATTTTTTTCGCTAGAGTGCCCTTGATTCAGCGTCAGCCCGAAAAATCGGCTCTAACGTTACGCTATATCAAGGGCACACTTTGACTTAGCTTTAGTTAAAGACCAAATAGGCCTCACTCGAAATCGGCCTACCTGAGCCTAAGCTAAATGTATCAAAAGTGAAAAACAGCAAAAAAATTAGAATTTCCCAAAATTCTGTTGGCATTTGGGCGTTGGCATTTTTGGCGTTGGTATTGTGTCTCATGACCAACCCAACCACCTCAAGGAATAAACCTTCTCAAGGGTATCTCAACATACGGACATCGGACATCGCGAAAAAAGCAGGATATGATGGTGGGTATTTTCATTGAGTTTTTCTCTGATCCATGCCTGATTGTGTTTGCATTTCAGATGAAAAAAAGCTGCAAAGAAGTGGAAATTCTTGCGCTAGGTCTATTTCGAGACAAGTAAAGAAGAAGCAGCGTCCAGTGGAAGTAGAGCAGTAGAAGATTGGCTACAAATTCAACCTGGCGTATTTCGACTACATGACCCGGCTCGATGATGAGACGAAGGTGCGCAAAGGTTGGTATTTGATTTCGGTTCATCTCAATCTAATTGTGACTAAATTGTGATGTTATGCTTAAGCCATACGTTTACATTGACTCCTGCATACGGCAACATGAGGATGCCAATTTTTCTGACGACGAGGGTCTCATCTCTCTCTCGCCGACTCCAGTCAGAAAAAGAAATCAAATGTTGTTCCGTTTGACGAGAAGGTCCTGGGTTCAATGCGAGCGACATGGGAAATTCTGAGGGAAGAGGACGACGAGGAGATCTCTTCGGACGCGCCGTTGCCAAGAAGGTTAAGAAATCAGAGCCACGAAAAAAAGAAGAAACTAAAATATTGATCGATCAGATGTTGTTTAAAGCTTTGTTTGGCGAATAGTTGTTGATTTGTTAGGAACTGAATAAAGAGTGGCGGTCAATAAAAATATATTTTATGAATAAAAAGATTTCATCTTGATTTTCTTTTTGTTCGTTGCGGTTGATTATGATTGTAAATGTTTTTTACTTGTTCATAGATGAATTCTCGAACGAGAGCATGATTTTGCAAAAGCAATAATTAATAGAAATTTCACTTATTGTTTCAAATAATTTAATCTTTTTTTAAAGTGACAACACTATTGCACTGCAAGTCTACTTTCTAAAAATACATTAGTTATTGAATTATCTTCGTGAAATGTAGCCGAAAAGTAAAATTATGAAACAACTCAGAAAGATAATCGGGAAAAGTATGAACGAAGGCAGAAAGATAACTTGGTTTTTTTACTTTTTGGGCTACATTTTACGAAGATAATTCAATAACTGATACGAAAAAAATTTCTATCGTTTAACTATGATATGGCCAACCACACATCTCAGTAACTATAATATAAAAAAGTTCTATCAGTTAACTTTGATATAGTCAGTCACAGTCCAAAGTTAACTATAATACAGAAACAACCTTTCCAGTCAACTATGATACAGCCAACCACATACCTCAGTTAGTTATAATATGAAAAAAACTTTCATCGGTTAACTATGATATAGACAACCACACCCCTCGTTTGATTATAATGTAGCCAATTAGAGCCCTTACTTAGCTATAATATGAAAAAACTTTCATCAGTTAACTATGACATGAAAAAATATCCGAACAGTGAACTATGATATGAAAAAACTTCCATCATTTTGACTATGTAATATTCAACCACACCCCTAAAAACTACAGCATAAAAAAGCTTTAATCAGTTAACTATGATATAGTCAACCACACCCTTCAAATAACTATGACATGAAAAAACTTACATCAGTTAACTATGATATAGCCAAACACACCCCTCAGTTAACTATGATATGAAAAGACTTTCATCATTTACCGTATTTCCTCTAATAAGCGCGCATGCGCGCTTATTTTTCAAACCCCTGAAAATCTGAAAAATTTTGAGTCAATCTTGAAAATTTCGGGTGCTCAACAAAATCTGAAAATTGGAGTCGGTAGAGCTCGTGGCAATGAACAAAATGCATTAAATAACTTTGAAGAAAATTTCTATCGTTAACTATGATATGGCCAAATAAAAGCTGAATTTTATTGGATTATTGGCTTATCAGTTAACTATGATATATGCAACCACACCCCTTAGTTAACTATCATATGATAAGACTTCTATCAGTCAACTATGATATAGTCAACCGCACTCCTCAGTTAACTATGATATAATCAACAACACCCATCAGTTTACTATGATATAGTCAAGCACACACCTCAGTTAACTATGATATAATCAACAACACCCCTCAGTTAACTATGATATAGTCAACCACACCCCTCAGTTAACTATGATATAGTCAACCACACCCGTCAGTTAACTATGAGATGGATCGAAGAACATTTTCCAATGTTCATCAAAGTTGACTCTCACTGGAGAAACGATGCTGCTATCAAAAGTGACTGGCAAAAAATGACAAAAAATGCCACAAATGACAAAAATCCATCGAAGGACTCAAAAAGAGACTTCGGAAGAAAAATTAAGAGAGAAACACAGAAACCGGCTGTGCAAAAAAATTAGAATGAATTTGAATGTGCACAAACTTGGCGTTCTGTTAAGACGTTTAGCGGTTTTTGTGACATTGTCACGCCAACCGCTAAACGTCCACGCACCATTTAAGTTTTATTTATTTAACTACAGTCAAACCTCTATATAACGGCCCCTCTATATAGCGACCCCCTCTATAACGGCCCACTGGGACCAGTTTGGTTGGATTTGACTAAAACATAAGCAGTTAGACCTTCTATATAACGGCCCCTCTATATAACGACCCCCTCTATATAACGGCCCCAACCCCCCGTTACCTAGCGATAAAAGAACCTTCTATATAACGGCCCTTAGCTTGAACGGCCTTTTTTGCTTCTTGAAGCATGGACTAAGTGGGGATTGCGCGACGAAATTCAAGGTGGCCTTACTATGGACGAATTTTTGAACGTAGACGATGAGTTGTGACAGGTTCGCACTCATTCTTCGGTTCATTCTCGATGGCGTTGAGGACAGACTTGTACGTTTTTGCTTCTGTTGTCTATGGGTCTTTACTCTCGCTGAAATTGTGAAAAGCGTCACGGCCAACAATGGCAACCAGCTAAGCAATGTCAATGAAGCGGAGGAAGTCGAAATTGAGGAGCCACCGATCTTTGTCTTGATGCTCAGCGGGCTTTTCGAAATGTCCGACAGTGTGTGGAGAATAGTTCTGGCGATCCGGCCATGCTTCGCCTCAGCGATGGTCTCGATGAATTTCCGGATGAGAAGCGCAGGAAGAAACAAAAGCAAAGCAAATTAACTTATTTCTCTCGTTTAACCGTTGATTGCGATTTTTATTAAATGTAGCTGTTATTGCTGGTGTTTAAAAAAAAGGCCTTTTCTGAATCTGCCACTTCAATAATGAGCTCGTTTTGCAAAACCTCTATACAACAGCCCTTTACAAACGTTAGTAACAAACCTCTATATAACGGCCCCCTCTATATAACGGCCCCAAGGCCGGTCCTAGGAAGGCCGTTGTATAGAGGTTTGACTGTATTATTTATTTAATAGTTCACTAATATTACTAGAATTAAAGTGATTTAATTATATTTCTTATCAAATTACTTGATTTATTTTATAAAAACTTCAGATTTTTTACTTGATTATAAGATTACGTATGTTCGCTACAGAATATACATATATTGTATTTTGAAAATATTTTAATAATTATCACCTATAATTATCGCACTGTGTACTGGAAGGCTGTCTATCATGAATTTTTTTATAACTTATCGACTGTTAGACTACTCGGCTATCAGATGAATTCACAAATGATTTTTATTAAAAACTTACGTGTTTTTTCGTAGATTGACAGAAGTCTAAAGAGTTTTAATTTTTTTAATTATCTTTTCGAGAAAGTGACTTGTTTATAAGGCACTCTGACTTTTCTCCATGCCCCATTCATTCATTCAGAGTCACTTTTAAATTATTTGTGTCTAAGGTATGTGGGTGTGCGCATCTCGACTCCATGCCCTATTCATGTATTCGGAGTCACTTTTGGAAGATTTGTGTCTAAAGTATGTGTGTGTCCGCATCTCAACTTTATGCCGCTCTGTCACGAAAAGAGTAATAATTTTTACTACCCGCGGTTAACTGGTCCGTGTGAAATATGGACAAGGTGTGGGAACTTTTTATACGTGGAACAACGAATTTTTATATGTGGAACATGGTTATATAGGTCCTGAATATGATGAGGGCGTTACTATGGAGTGCCATTTGGGCAATATTATATCATTGCAAAATGTGGCTAGTCCACAATATGAGCAGAAGTTATAATCCCTTTGTTCATCTGATGGACTTTGATATTGTTTTGCACCCAAAGTCGGCTCAAATAATGTGTATGAAAAGCATGATTTTTTGCTTTCATTTATGCACATATAGAGTTAAAAAACTTCAAATAAGATCCAAAACCTAAGAAGCAAGTGTATTTTGAAAGAAAGAAATAGAGTTTGAATAGTATAGTGATTCCTGTAAGAGCTTCTCTGTTATCTTGGACGCCCTCTAAAGCTCGATACGGATTATCTTAAAAATTATATTTTTAATATATAATTTTAAAATGTGCGATAAAATATAGCTATTTAGTAATGGCAGTACGAATGGGCATAATAATTTCAACACCAGTGTAGCTGCTGGTCTTACCCATTCTTCGTAATTTTTAAATAATTTAATGATTTTTCTTGCTAAAAACTATTCTTCGTTATAGCTTTTGAATCTCTCTACTAGGAGTGACAAAGTTTGAGCTCAGAAATATAACTATTTCAGGTCTGGTTTCAATTGAAAATTGAAACGATGAAGAAGTAGTGATTTTGTGAATTCGATGCTGGTATCCAACATTCTGCAATCAACTCATCTCTTATGTAAAATTATTCGAGAGAGCGGATCAAAGCGCTTATTACGACATATGCTAGTCATGAACAAAGTTTTGGATGCTACTCGTAATATTCAAATAATATGTCCATATCCCCCAGGGTGCATACCTTATTTTTTATTTCTTTTTAATCAGAAGTTTCGTGTCAAAATTATCCTTACACTCTTGACTGAACAAAAAATTAGCAGCGCAAGGTTTCATGGCATCTGAAGCTTTTTCACAAGCTAAAATAGTCTGAATTCCTGAAAAGCGATCGTTCTTGAGTGTTTTCTTTGGCTGGTTGTTTTATCTTTTAAATTTACTAAAATGTTGAAAAACATATCTGTGATGTATATTTTTATTAAAAGTGATTATTTAAAGAGTTTTTGAAAAATGAGGACATTACGCTTTCAGATAAAGCGTCGATGTTAAAAAACAAATGATTTTCTTGATTTTTGTTTAACGAATTGTTATTTTTCAAACTCAACTATTCGATAAACTCAATAATCAATAATTATCAATAATTTTTAAACTCAATCGAATGAATTACTAAAAAGTTGTTATTTCTCATGTCCTAATGTTTGTGTTCAAGCAGTCATGTGTTTATATGCTGTTAAAGTTCAAGTTCATCTAAGAATTCGTATAGCCGGGCACTTCAAAGTAAGAGTAGATTCTAACTTTTTTCTAAATGTTATTTTGGTAAAATTTACAATTAACGCCAGATTGATTTTGAGCATACACGACTACCTTTCCAAAGTTTTTTACGTACTTTCTCTGAGATGGAAGATAAAATGACGCACACTATTGTGCTCAGTACATTCTGATATACTTGTTGTGACTGGTTTCCAGTGTTATTATTAGGAGGTTATGAGAAAAGTTATGAGAACTGTGCTCTTCGCACCATCTTTTTTGGCCGGCCTTCTCAATTAGTAAGCATTCTGATGGAGGAAACATGTCCTCTGCCACACAGCCTGTCAAAACCTTATATTCTGTCAGATACACATTGGCGTTGTGGTTTTTTAATTTTTTTGCTAAATATTCTAATTTTTAATGCTTATGTTCATTAAACTCGATTTTTTTAAATTTTTGCAAGTTTTTGGTTTCTTCAACATTACAGATGATTCGCAATGATTGACATCATCAAAAATTAAAATCTAGTCTGGTAAAATACAATGCATGGCCATATTTTGACTCAAAATTAAAATTACACGCACGCTTACTCGCATTAAATTTTTTTTTATGTATTATAAGTAGTAATTTACTGAACTTAATTTCAATTGAGACAGTTAGATGCCTCACAAATATCGCACTAGCGAGAAGACCGCATGGTTTTAATTTTAGATAAAAAAGACCATAATATGTAGAACAGTTTTTCAATAATATGTTTCAGTGTTTAGTGAAGTTTTATATTTTTTCTCATATTTCTAAAATTGTCACCACTGCTGACATTGGCTTTATATGCATTCGCGCCTACTCCAAGAGAAATATGCCTTCCCCTCCCCATCTCATTGTTTTTTTTAAATTTGTTCTCGAAGTCTCGAAAACATAAGTTCACATAAGTTTGAAAAAGCGCGTGGTAATTAAGCTGAAAGTTCGATGAGATCGCGTTTAACTAAGCCCCTCTGCTATTGCCGCATTTGACATTGAGTCAACAGTTGAGTCAAACAAAGAAAATTATTTTTTTAATTCATTCATTAGTCGGAAATAAAGCCAGAACGCCACATATTCCAAAAAGAGACAATGAGGCCCTTATAACATAAACAGTGATATTTTTTACACATCCTCTTTCTCAACAATTTTAGGAATCCTATCAAATCAAACTGTCATTTAAATATGATATTGTCAAATACACTTCTCAGTCAACTATACAGTCAACTAGACTCAGTCAACTATACACCTTTTCACACCTAGAATCTGAGCATGAAGACAACTAGTTACTACTACCTGACACTTCCACCTAAGTACCAATACCTAAGTACAAGAACCTGAGCATCACCTGTGTACCCTACGAAATACGAAATCACTCTAGAACTGAAGTTCCTGCAAGTCAAATAGCTGTTTTAGCATTATTAAACCATGTTCAGCACACTATTCTGGATAGGATACGATAATTTTTAACCATCTACACCTTGAGCCAAAATTTGGAATGTGGAGGTGTACATCCAATAATTTATGCTATTATGGTCCAAAATATCGCAAAGATCGCAAAATAATTACAATTTTGCCGAATACTTTTCAAATAAAAAAATTAATTTCGATAAAAAGGTCGGCGGGTACTATAATTCAACAGATTCTAATTTTGATATAGGGCCGTTGATGAGTACCTGCGGAACTTTTTAGAACTTTCAGCAAAATTATTTTTATTTGGGAAATGATTAGCAAAGTCAAAATCCTTGCAATATTCCGGACTATACTAGCCAAACACATTCGTGAAACAATTCTAAAATCATAAAAAAATAGTGAAGGACCCTAGGAAGAAACGAACTTCAAGTAAGGCTCGATAATTTGTGGGTAACCTGTAACAGGCTTCTAAAATACTGCAGAAAATGATTTTAAAAATATTTACTGAAAAACATCTGACCAACATGATAAAGTTTATTGTCAACTCAAGACATACTGCATATGTTAAATTGTTCTCGTATAACGTGACCAAATTATTAGTTACTGGGTTTCAAGATTTCTTTATTTAAGGATATGAAGAATGTCGTAAAAAATAACATCACAAATTCAGATCTGAAACTTAGGCGGAGAGGAACTTGAGGTGGGGGCCGTTTTATCAGGTTTGACTGAGACTGAAATCGAAAAGCCTAAAAACACTGTAACGATTGACTTTTAGAGTACAACGCGCCTACAAATGAAACCTTTAACCATCGACCGATTCGATAAAATTTTGTGCTATTTTGCCTGGTCATTTTAACTTTGTGATTTTGTCTAATAAAAGTCCAAAGCCTATTAAAAATGCCAAATAAAGGGTAATCGGTAGATTCTGGAAAGATCAAGATACCGTATTTCCTCTAATAGAAGCCCCGGGGCTTCTATTTTATGGATGCCCTCCAGAGGGGGCTTACATTAGAGGGGGGGGCTTGTATTAGAGGGAGGGATTTTATTTTTAAAACTCACCGCGCCGAAGACACGGTGAAAATTTGAGTCATAATTTTGTTACGCCATCCTCTGATCGCTTCTAATTTTCCACATAACATTGTTAAAAAAGCGTAAAAACATCTAAAGCACTGATTCTTTATTCATAGTTTACCCATTGTTTCTCTCGGAGGCGTCTAACTAAATTTATTTTGGGCGTATTGGAATTTCGCAGCGAATTATCTTAATTTTTCAGCAAATTTTGTTTCAACTTTTCTATTAGTTTACATATAATTTTTCTGAAAGTATTAACACCATTGTGTAGCTAAAGTGTCATTTAGAGTAATAACTTTGTAGAATGTCTGAGAATAGCCTCTGGATGGCCAAGGCCAAACCACATGGGGGGATCAAGCGAAAATAGTGTTTTTCACATTATATATCAAACAAATTCCTATGAAAAATTGAGTCGTTCTGCGTTCACAGAATATCGGAATTTGTCCTAGACAAAAAGTTATGGCCTATTAAAAGTGTTCGAATTTCTCGACTCACCCTGTACTTTTCGAAAAAGGTAAAAAATCAAAAAGAAAATAGCGAAACAAAAATTTGCTCCGAAATCAATATAATTTTCTGCGAAATATCTTTATGCCTTCTTTTTATCTGACCTATGCTGCCGACTTATTTTCTTGTTCCTCAAACGTGAACCGACGTCACTTCGTATCGTTTGTTGCTGATTTTCTGCTGATGATTACTGCATAAAGCAATTTTTGCTTTGAAATTCACTCATTCACAAGTATTCCAGCGATCAACTTCGAAAGATGCGCTTGGCAAATACATAAAGACATTCTTTATATCTTTTACCACGTTTGGCAACACCTATTTATCGAAAAAAAAATTGATTCTGGGGTTTATATAAAAAAGGGGGCTTATATTTTTAGGATACCCACTTAAGAGGGGGCTTATATTAGAGGGGGCGGGGGGCTTTTTATATTTGGATGACCTCCAGATGGGGCTTATATTAGAGGGGGCTTGTAATCGGAGGGTGGTTTCTATTAGAGGAAATACGGTATTTAGGGTCATGATGTTTTTAGAGCAATTTTTTCGAGTTCTTGTATGTTATTTTTTCTGCCTGTAGGCCAAAAATAGGAAATTTTGACCCTACCGGAGTATGAACCCCCTCCCAAATAAAATTTTTTTTTAAGTGTTTCCAAACACCCTATATCGAAATAAAATCACCTCAGGAGTTCTAAAAAGACATCATTTTGAAGTTCTTGTTAATAAAAAGTGAGTTTTGGACATTTTGAAATTTCGACCATTTCCCTGTTTTGGCTGTTTTGGTCACTGAACCGAGTAGCGCCCAAATTTTTTAAGTTACAGGTTCGAATCCAGGTAGTAGCAGAAATTATTTTTCTTGAATAACAACCATAAACTTGTTTTATAAGACCAGTAAACCTCAGGTTGGATAGGAGGTCCACCTGGTACTTCTTTTGAATAGTCATTCACCTCCAGAATCCGATATTTTAGATTTAGCTGAAAGTATTGAAAAATCAATGTACCCTATCCGAAATCGTGTCCTGAACACGGTTTGTTGAGACCAAAATGCTGTTTTAACCAACTGGAATATCAATACCGTGGGTAGTTACCCACTCTAAGGAGGTCGACTTAAGCTGTGGATTATTGTGAGTAGACAAACAAATTTTGCATGCCTAAATCAATCCAGAAAAAAAAGTTGATTTTGTTATACTCAGGTGGTCGTACCCAGGTTGAAGAACTCAGGTAAAACTCCGGGTAGTAATATTTTCGTCTTGTAAAGAACTTTTGAAATTCAAAATTTTTTCTATGACCCGACTTCAGTTCCACTCATGATCCAGGCACGAACTAAACCAAGTGGTCGTCCACTTGGATCAAAAAAAAATTTACGTTTTTATGTTCCAAAACTTATTTTTCGGACTAATTAAGGCATGCTGAATATGGTTTGATAGTTGTTAAATGTCGTTTCGTCGAGTATTTTTCGAACATTCAGCAATAATCCCCCTTTACTATAGCGCTGGATCGGTCTGTGTGTATGTCACACTTTGAAAAAAAAATTCAGTGGTTGTTCCAGGTGAATTTTGAAAATCTGTTTACACCATTCGACGCGGAATGGTCGATTTACTGTTTGAAAAAATTATGAAAAGTTAGGGTCGACCGTGTCAAAAAAAAGTTATGGCCACTTGAAAGTTGCCAAAACCCGTAGGGGGACCAAGGCATTTTGGTGGTTTTCTGGATTACCTTGGGGACCAAGGCATGCAAAATGGTTCAAATCTTGGTGGTAGCATGCATTATTATTTTGTCTCGAAAGGATTAGTTAGTGTATTTATGGTTAGTAGGTGGCCTGGTATTGTATGTAAGTGTCCAGGTAGGGTATGTAAGTGCTCTGGTAGGGTATGTAGTGGCCTGGTAAGGTATGTAGGTGGCCTGTATAGTACCCAGCTGGCCTGGTATGGTACGCAGGTGGCCTGGTATAGTACCCAGCTGGCCTGGTATGGTACGCAGGTGGCCTGGTATGGAACGCAGGTGGCCTGGTATGGTACGCAGGTGGCCTGGTATAGTACCCAGCTGGCCTGGTATGGTACGCAGTGGCCTGGTATAGTACCCAGCTGGCCTGATATGGTACGCAGGTGGTCTGGTAGGGTACGTAAGTGGCCTAATAGGTAGGTAAATGACCTGATAGTGTACGTAGGTGTCCTGGTAGGATACCTGAGTGGCCTGGTATGGTACGCAAGTGGCCTGGTAGATGCAAGTAGCTGGTATGGTACCCAGCTGGCCTGGTATGGTACCCAGTGGCCTGATATGATACGCAGATGGCCTGGTATGGTACGCAGGTGGCCTGGTATGGTAGCAGTGCCTGATATGGTACGCAGGTGCCTGGTATGGTACGCAGGTGGCCTGATAGTGTACGTAGGTGGCCTGGTAGGGTACCCGAGTGGCCTGGTATGGTACACAGGTGGCCTGAACCACGGGGTTCACCCAGAACATCAATACCGGGCCCAAACCACGATATCGGGCCCAAACCACCAATATCGGTCCCAAAACACCAATACCAGGCCCAAATCACCAATATCGGGCCCAAACCAACCAAGATCGGGCCAAAAACCACCATGACGGGACCCCAAACTACGTGGGTCCACCCAAACCACCAATATCGGGACCAAACCACCAGGACGGGACCCAACGACGTGGGTTCAACCAAAACACCAATACCAGGCCCAGACCACCATTATCGGGCCAAAAACCACCAGGACGGGACCCAAACTACGGTGGGTCCACCCAAACCACCAATATCGGGACCAAACCACCAGGACGATGTTCCTAAACCACGTGACACACAGCCAAACCATCGGGCGCACCACATATCGGGCAAAACCACCAGAAGAGTCCCAAACCACGTGGGCTGAACCAAAACCACTAATACCGGGCCCAAACCACCAAAATTGGGCCCAATCCACCAAATTCGGGCCAAAACACGAATACCGTGCCCCAAGCTACCGACTTTGGCCGAACCAACAATATCGGGGCAAAACCACCATGACGACCCCAACCACGTGGGTTCACCTAACCACCAAAATCGGGCCCAAACCACCAATATCCCCCAAACCACCGATATTCGGTCCCAAACCACCATATCGGCCGAAACCACCATGACGAGCCCCAACCACGTGGGTTTCACCTAAAACCACCAAAATCGGGCCATACCACCAATATGGTCCCCAACCACCAATATCGGTCCCATACACCAATATCGGATCCCAAACCACCCATATCGGTCCCAAACCGCAAAGAAGAGTCCCCGAACCACCGATATCTAGACCAAACCACCGATATCCGCCCAAACCACCTAGAGCGGGCACAAAACTGCCGATATCTTGCCCGAACCACCAATATTGGGCCCAAAGCACCAATACCGGCGTCTATACTACCCAATATCGGTCTCAACCAACCAATACGCGGCCCGACCACCAATATCGGGCAAAAGCACCAATTTACCGCGCCTAAACCACTAATAATCCGGTCCCAAAACCACCAATACGGGGCGCGAACCACAATATCGGGCCAAAGCACCATACCGCGCCCAAACCACCAATATCGGTCCCAACCCACCAATACCGGGCCCGAACCACCAATATTCGGGCCCAAAGCACCAAATCGGAACACCACCTGCAGGCTGGCTACTACCAATTCGGGTACTCACTTGGATTACGCCTGAAGTACCTGCGGGCATAAACTACTAATCGGGTACCCACCGTGATACACCAGAAAACCACCTGCGGTATACAAGACTACCATCGGGTACACACTTGGATATACCAACCACCTGCAGCGGTCATACAACTACCATCGGGTACACACTTGGATACACCCCGAACCACTACGGTTCGTAGAATTACCATCCGGGTGCCCGGATGGATACGCCCGAAGTACCTGCGGGCATGAAACTACAGTGGGTACCCACGATGAAATACACGCCAGCAGCCAACCATGTGGATACAACCCAAACCAACAGCAAGTACACGAAATGCAACATCGAACTACCAGCATGGGTCCACCAGAATGGTTCCCAAACCACGAGGACACACCTGAACTCCCAGGATCGAGTTCAAACCACCGGAATGGGCCCAAAACGACGTGAACACCACCCGAACCACCATATATAATTTCCAAAGCACGAGAGCGGCACATTCGGATCACTTTCAAAAAGCCTGGGACAATGCGGGCATCTTATGCCGCATAGGCGCTTTCTAGTTGATTTTACTAAAACTCAAGAATACCTTACAAAAACGGCATTTGACCACTATCAAACCATCTTCAGCATACTCGAATCAGTCCAGAAACAGGTTTTAAGATCCAAAAAAGTGAAAAAAAATTTTGCATCAAGTGGTAGGACCACTGGTTTTGGTCGGTTAGACGAAAAAATTAAATTCCAGAAAATTTTTTACTGAAAGGAGAGTCCAAAAAAGTCATGGATACACTGAAAGGAATGTAACTGAGAACTGAGGGCATAGTTGGGATGAAAGGAGAAACCACTAATTGGATACGTGGCCTTACAGGGCTACTCCAGTACCGGGGTTTCTATTTCAAATCGTGTTCAGGACACGATTCTGAATAGGATATGATACCTTCAAACCTGGCAATCCGGTTGCAATTGCAGTGATTATTTAAACAAATGTAGAAGATGAAGTCATGAAAACTTTGACAGCAGAGGAGCAAAGAATCTATGATAATAATAATTTTTTTCTTGAATGTTTGAATGAGTATACTAGAAGAAATAATAAAGTAAGAGATCACGATCATTTTACAGGAGAATTCAGAGGTTTTCGATGAATATTGTTCAATTAATTGACAATATCATCGAAAAATCAAAAATACTGTCATACCAAAAATTCTGAAAAGTATATAAGTTTAGTTATAAAAAGCTCGATAGTATTTAGAAGAATGATATGTGGTTTTAAAAATAAGTAAATTTCAAGAAATAAGAACTTTACAAATAATGAACCATAAAAGTTGGCAGATAGTCAGATTTTTTTTAAAGTTTTGGTCACCTAGAGTTGAGTTTAAGAAATGATGAAAAATCAAAGACTGAATCTTATTACTTGAGAAATCTCATTCCATGCCATGGTAACTTACCTTTTCCCGCCGACCTCGAGTTGTAACCTGGTTCTTGTTCATGTTTGGTTTTTTATGGGATCATCTAAGTGAGGTGCGGATGGTATTTTCAGCCATGTCTTCCCCTCTCTCTAGCGGGACCAGAAAAACCGCCATACGTTTCCATATATGCCTTTTAGGGTGTAGAACACTAATGGTTCTGACTTGACCGTCATTTCCTGGAAAGTTTGCACCACACGTGCTTATCTCCAGTGATTTCTGAGAACAAAGATATTTAATAATCAGCAGCACTTCTCCCATAACGGGGCTACGGGTTGACCCGGTACGGGAAAGATTTTGAACTAGATCTCTTAGGAAGTTGAGTAGTCCTTACGAAAAGCTGTCAGAAACGTTCTAGTCTCCAAGTTTTTTCTCTCCTCATTTAAGTAAGAGTATTTAAGGTGCTTTTTTCAGGCATGTATTCTGGGGGGCAGGAGTAAGATGCGGCAAATCAAATTGCGACAATTCAAATTGCGGCAAAATCAGATTGCGGCAAATCAGATTGCGACAATTCAAATTGCGGCAAAATCAAATTGCGACAATCAATTGCGGCAAAATCAAATTGCGGCATAAGTGGGAGGGTGACATGGGCTGCTATTTGGGTTGATCGTTATTTTAGGTGTTGTATACATGGTTAGCTATGTTCTAATGTTGAATTTAGTAGATTTAGTAGAGCAATTATGGTGCTGGTCAAGATTCGACACTTTGCTGTCAAACAGCACATTATGCTGTTTGATTATTTGCTTATTTTGTACAGCTAGTCAATTTTTGGTTTCTAGCAAAATCTCATCTCACAAAACAAGCCTGTTTAGACGGCAGCTTATTGAGACCACATAGTGGTGGAGATTAAGCATTACTTGGAAGTTTCAAAATTGATTACCGCAATTTAAATTGTCGCAATATGATTTGCCGCAATTTGATTTTGCCGCAATTTGAATTGTCGCAATTTGAATTGTCGGAATTTCATTTTGCCGCAATTTGAATTGTCGCAATCTGATTTGCCGCAATCTGATTTTGCCGCAATTGATTTGTCGCAATGTGATTTGCCGCATCTTACTCCTGCCCATTCTGGGTCAGTTGCTTCTCCTTCTGATAACGAAGGCAGTTTCTCCTGCTAGACATTTCAATATTCTGTTTTTCCTAATAGCAAAATGTTATTATTAATTTTAAAACGTAATTATGCAGCTGTTCACGTCTTTTGCAGCTGATTTTGGTATTGCAGCTGATTTTCGAATTTCGCAGCTATCTTACGATTTTGCAGCTGATTTGGTTATGCACTTGTGATAACCTAATTTTATATTTTTCGGGTGAATATGACTTTCAGTGCTTGTGCTGGATATTGAGGCGTACTAGTAATGTTGATAAAACGACTTTGATCAAAATGTACAAAAGTCGGTAGACTATGTGCTAGGCACGCTTTGCTAGAATGCAAGTGTGATGAACAACATTTAACCAAAATTGTTCAACTTTCGATTTAGCAACTATCACTTCAAATTTGTGAAGTCGAAATCACTGATAAAAATATCGTAGTATTTTCAAAAGAAAATTTTTCAGGGTTTTTTTCTAAAGTAAAATTACCCTGTAAGAGTTCTTGGTAATTGACATTATATTTATGAACACAACTAGTCAGAGATCAAATCTTTTACGAAATGAGATAGTTAGAAACATGTATTCAAAGTATGCTGGTAGAGCTTTTTGAGTAAAATAAGATTAAAAAATCTTATTTTTATTTTTTTATTTCAAGAAGACTCACGAACAAAACAATACTAGATCAATTAACTTCAGGATAGCACATGAAACAAAAATTCCTCGAAAATATAGAGTGGGGCAAAACTTTTCTAAAAATTCTGTAGTGGCACAGATCAATTTTTTCCAGAACACATCCGTGACTGTAACTTGTCAAAATGAATGCTCAAATCTAGAATTCCGAATATATGGGAGATACGATCTATTTGCAAAAAAAATGAACAACCAGCATCTAACAATCAAAACCAACGTTGCCTAATATCTCAAATTTTTATTTTAACCATTCAAGAGTTTGTCATATCTGTGTATATTTTTTCAGTGCTCGGTGATTGCTTGAAGAAATATTTAAGAGCTACACATATTAGCACATAATCAGCATGAAAATTTGATAAAAGTTCGTGAAGTTCATGAAAATTCAAGTTAAAAATACATAAGAGAAAATCCTGTCTTCATATCATAAAACTCCAAAACTTTATTCATTTTTTAAATTTCACAAGTTTCACTTTTAGCGTCAATGGCCGATTTTTATTTTTTTTATCGCCAGGGTTATTATTATTGCTGACATATAAGGAGCAATATCAATTCCATGTTATTAGTTGATATTTTAAAAAATTTGAGTGTTTTTTTTATTTGCTCACTAAGATTTTAAAAAGTTTAAATAACTGTTATATATTAAATCTTCTCAGTACTATACTTCATGTGAAAAATTTAAATGAAAAGTAGATTGAACTGTCACTGGATATTCAATCTTTTTAGCATGTTTTTGTCATCTGGTGAGAAATTAGTTTATTGGAAATTATGTTTTTTTTAATTCTTCAGTATCTTTCTTCAAGAGAAAAAACCGAACAAGAAAATTATTACAATTTCGACAAAGCGAGAAACCAAGAAAAATAAATTTGAAGCGACCGAGGAATCGAAATTAGGCGGCTATCTCAATTTTATCGAGTTGATGAACATACAATTGAGAAAATTCATAGGAACTTTTTTCATATCACATTGTTGTGAAATTTTATTTTAATTTTAAAATTTCACAAGTTTTACTTCCAGCATCAAACGCCAATTTGAAATTTATCTCTGGGTCTATTACTATTGCTGACATCGAAGGGGCAATTTTTATTGCATGTTTTAAGTTACTATTTATGAATTTGAATGTACTTTTTATTCGATTCCAAAAGTTAAACGATAGATCTATCTTATAACATCTTATCATGGCGAGATTACACATGAAATATTCTCATATAATAAGTGGAGCACCCGAACTGTGATTTCTTATTTCTCTTTCGACTATAGCTGGAAAAATTTTAGTGGCGACTAAAAATAAAACTTGAGAGTTTCTTAAAATCACATCTTTGATTACCAAATTATTTTCAGAGACCAAGGTGATGTCTGTGAGTAAGCCGAGTGGGATGAGCGTAGACGAGATCATTAACGCTATCAACGTGTTCAAGAGTTCTTCCAGTGTGGCAATGTAAATAATATTGGTTGTATATGTTGCTGGTAAAATCCATACTACTTTAGGCTTCCGCATGTGATTGACAAAGCCCTGTAAAGAACTTCAATGCAGTCTTGGTAATGGAAGATCGACCGCGATGTAAGCTGGACTTCAATAAAGGGGAAATGATCATCGTGGGAATTCCTACGCCCGAACTTTGAGGTGCCATTGACAGCGTGAGACAGCAAGTCAGCAGCGCACTTTCTATGGCGAATGGCTTTCGGAGAAGTGGTTCGACAAATTGGTTTTTCATTTTTTAACACAAACATGAGAGTGTAATATCAGGTTGCTGAAAAAAGAATGGACAAAAACTACGTGTGGAAAATTCTAATGATATTTTTTCAAGATTTGTCTTTACCACACCAAGAGTGGTAAAGTGGTAAAATTACTATTACTATCTTGCTGGAGCACCTAGTCACCTTATCAGTGCCCCTACCATCTTTACTGAGATACCTTACCGCTCTACGAGATACCTACTCATCATACAAGTGCAACTTCACGCCCTACCAGGGTACCTAACACACCCGCCCCCCCCCCCCCCCGACTCAATACTTACTAACCTTATTTTTAGTGTTCGGCTGTGAAAAGTAGCATTTTCGGGGCTATCTCGCTGGATTCAGCACAGTCGACTGCCTCTGTATTGAACAGCATGTGAACCGGTCTTAGGTTTTGTTATGGAGGAAGTTTGTTATAGAGAGAGTCTCTCGTAGACGCCTTATTTAGTACAAATCTAACTAAACCAAAAAATTGGTTGAGACGCCTGATAATCATAACCATAGCTAATTACTGCCACCTGGGTACCACAACTAGGCTACGCCCACTCCTGATATAGATGGATCTCAGTTCTAATATAGTACTATGAATGCTTCAACAAAGAATGATCTTAAAGAATGATCTTATTTCACCCACCCTACCGGGCAGAAAAGAGGGCTTGAACACAAAAATCCACCCTAAATCCAGGCTAAAATCCACCATCGACAATTTGGAGGGCAAGGAAACATTTTTAGAAGCAACTTCAATTAAACGTCATTGTGCTTAAATGAAAACCAAGATGTTGTACTTGAGGGTTTTGAAAAGATATCCGACATTAATTAGCAAAAAATGACAGAAAAGTGAGCCTAACACAAAAATCCACCTTGAATCCGGGCTAAATTCCACCATCACCAATTTGGAGTGCGAGGAAAAAAATTTTAGAAGCGATTTTGGTTATACGTGTTTGTGCTTGAAAACAAGCCAAAATGTTGCACTTGAGGTTCCGGAAAGATGTCGATAATAAATTTTGAAAAACAGGCCGAAACATGGCTTGTAAAACAATAACTTCAGAAAAAGTGTGAACACCGCCCTCCCTTTCCGAAACCCACCTCTCTTATGACTTTGTCAAATAAAACAGTCGGCGCTAATTGGATATACCTGAAGGGGGCGTAGGGGGCTCGGTGGTTATAGATGCGCGCACTTACTTACCTTAGACATAATTCCGAGCAAGAGTCTTGAGCAAAAATGCATTTAGAGGCTATTTTTGCACAGCTCCAGTGACCAAAACATGATAAAAAAAAGTAAAAAGTCAAAATTTTAAAGTGCCAAAACTCAATTTTTTATTGACCAGAACTAAAAAATGATGTTTTTAAACTTTTAAGGCCACTTCAGGTCGATATAGCGTGTTTGGAAACACTTTTAAAAAGTTGATTTGGGGGTGGGGGAGTCATATCCAAGTAAGGTCAAACAGTCCATCCGAAAAAATTTTCAAATTTTTTTCTGAGATTTCCGATATTTCCCGATTATTACTTTTATATTATTGCGTAGGTTTGGACAAGTTATATTTCATGGCCTGGGAAAAATTTAAAAATATGGACAAGTTCTGCTGTTCACGCAAATACAATGAAAATATGTTTTTTACTAGAACTAAACTACTACTCAACTAATAGTACAATACTCCTACCTAACTCCTAAATGTGTTGGGTCACATTTCGTACCGCGACATTTCATATCGCAGCTTTTATGTGGTCTGAAAGGTTTCTTTTTCGAACTATTTCAGTCAAAATTGTTTTTAACGCTTTTAAGTTTTTTCCTCCAACTTCTATGTCCATTTTATGAAAAATGACAAAAATGCAGGTTTTCCTACTTTTTTGGAATTTAGTCATTTTTTCAAGAAATTAATTTTTCCGAAAAGCCATATCTTAATATTGAGATCTTCAAAAAACATTTTGTAACACAGGTTTTTCAGCGATTGAGCTGCGCTACAATATGATGCTAAGACTTTATTGTAACCTTTAAAATTTAATTTAAATTTCTATCAGTTAAAAAAACAAATACGTGTTTGAATAAAGATACCAATGAGTTAGGAGAAAATGTTTCGACTGAGAACAGAGAAATGGCAATGCCCTCCTTCCGTGAAAGGCGATTATCGCAATGCGAAATTTTTTAACATTAACTCTGAAATTCTCTTAACTTATCACTGAACACAATTGCTAGCCGCCAAAAAAAATCCTGTGCGCGGGCCTGCTTATAACGCCTGCAGCTACCGTATTCTCTCTGATAGGCTCGAGGAGAGATTTGGCGACGAAACCGACTTGACAACCCAGTTCAGACCGTAAAGTTATTCTATTGCAATTATTACAATAACGATTTCATTATCAGGAAGACTTCAGCGACGTCTCCAGCACAGATATGCAGTTCTTGCATTTAAACTTGCGCAACATCTACAACCATGCTGTATGGGAGATCCCCATTTTTTCGCGACCCTCAACGCGACCCTCGCTTACAAATTCCAATCGATCTCTTCTTGGTACGAGTAGAAATTCAAGAATAATATTCTGAGTTAACTTATATGCCACATTCGAGATCTTTGAGCATTAATTTCTTTTTTTATTAATTGAAATTTTTTATGGTGTTCAGTATCTGAATCACACATACATTCGATCATTGACAGATAAGCTCAAGGAAGTGCATTGTTTAATAGGAGCACAAAAGATAATCTGAAGATTGAGTGTCTGCCACAATTTTGCATAGAAATAACTTGAAACAAAAAAGCTCGTCCTGGAGTTTTTACAAGGTTTCTTTTCAATTGTTTTCAGTGTTTTGTCTTTTTTTTCAATATTCAGGACTTTTTAAATATTCAGGGACTTTTGGAATCACTTAACAAATGATTCTGAATCTTGTTTTCACTTGAGTATTCTGAGATTTTACATTTTCAAAAAAAGGAAAAATCACAAATTTACTTTAAAAATGAAAATTTGAGAGATTTAGTGAAATCGAGCAGCGACCGATAAAGACAATTTAAAATGGAGATAAAATCAAGGTTGATTTTGTATCGATTCGAATTCTCTTGATCGAACTAAGTCTCACAAGATTGCTTGAACAAATATTTTCATTTGTAAGTATTTCGGTTTTAAAAAACCATAAATACTGAAAAATAATTTAAAAAAAAACTTTATCTAAGACTCTATTTATACCTGCTTCATGCATTAATGTGAATGGTGGACATTTGTTAGGTAAAATAAATGTATTATGTTTCAAAAAAAATTCGAATTGTGAAGAATGGTGGAAGATGTTTCAGCTGACCATCATGAAACACCCGAGCATGGCAGCCATGGAAAAAATGACCACCTGCGGTCCCTGCTGGAAAAACGAGGCGAAAGAGGTGGTGGCCGGGCTAGCAATTCAAGAGGACAACTTCCGGTAGCGATTGATGACCTTAGTCCAAGGCTTCCGCCAAATGCAGGCAATACTTGCCGCAATGGCAGCGCCCGCTATGGCAGCACCAAACAAACCCAGAATTCCTGGGGGCTTACCCAGCGGCCCAAACCTTTCTCCCAGGGGCATTTCACGCCAGCCCAGAACAAAACCAGGCAACGTCGATGCGTACTGTGTCTAAGAAAGCACTGGGCCAGTACAAACCCAGAAACTTGTGATGGACGGAAAAGTATAAGTACCCTGACCTGATCAGGCGAATCAGCCGAATTTAAATAAAAAGCTTTGTTTGAGATGACACTAATCCGTGGTGAGATCGGCCGCTTCTTAACCTTTATATTGAACATTGTCATGTGTCCCAATAGAGAGGCTGCGAGAGCTCAATCAAACACATTAAAAACCATTCGACGCAAATTGAACTGGTTTCAAATAGGTCAAAGAGTTTCTATTTGTTGCCTCATTTTTGTACAGAAGATTGATTAAGTGAGTGGGAATCAAGATAACGAAAGAAACAGCTTTGCAAAAAGACTTTTTCAGTTGAGAAATAGCTTCTCAAAGCAAAGGTTGTCAAGTTATTGCAAGATTGTGATAATTTTTTTCTTAGATTTTATAATAAAGATTGAACACATAGTTTAATAACGAACACGAATTTGTTTTGACGAAAAAATCTAAAACAACTTTTTAAATTGCTACTTTTTGTTAATCATGCAAGTGAATGATCTCCGGAGCCGAGCATCAAGTTACTAAGCATGACGAAAAGTTTGAAAGAGGTAACTCAAGCAAAAACGATGTGTACAGAATTTTTGCGCTAATATGATATACACCGACCATCACCACCAACCTCCCCCGCCCGAGAACAACTACTATGATATACCCTCTCCCTACCACTCAAAAATCAAGATTTTCTTGTTTTTAATCAACCATTTTCTTGCAATAATCTTACTATAAAAAGACTACAGATGCAATTTCAAAAGGGATCGAAGGCTGTAATAAGAGGGAAGGTACAAAACAGGGGCTACTTTTATATGGAGCTGATGGCAAACAATATATTGTTATTAGTATATTGGATATTGGCCCCCATTTTAGGAAAAATATTGGTATTGGGATATTGGGTACCGCTTTCAGAAATTTGGTATTGCTACTGGGTTCGGCCAAATTTTGTTATCAAAAAAATTTTGCCTGCGGTCAATTCTTCCCCAAGATTTTTATTGGTTTTTATTCTGCAGTGCATCCAAAATAATTATAGCGGACGACAAACAATACAGAGTGTTTCGAGAAATTCGGTAGTGTTGAAATGACCAAATCTTTTTTTCTATTCCGTTTTTCGAAATTCTGTTTTCCCAGATAAATTTTTCTCGCTGACAACCCTGTATAATGTTATCGGTATATTAGAGATATTAGTCACAATTCTCGGAAAATATTGGTATTGGGATATTGAGGTACGCTTTTAAAAATATTGGTATTGGGGTTTGGGTGAGAGGAATATATTGGTATTGGGTTATTGGGTAAGCCAAATCGTCAGCTCTACTTCTAGTGCCTATGAGTGCCAGAGAGTATTATTTCTCTAAGCGTTGAAGGCACTTACAAACCCAGGAACTTATGGTGGACGGAAAAGTATAAGTATCTGACCTAATCAGGCGGATCAGCCGGGTGAATCCCGAGGGTTGTCGTTGAATTTTTGGATGGCTGAGCACTGGCTCGAAGGGGAAAAACCTTTTCGGCCAAAAATCATAGATGTTGAACATAGTTTTGAAGAATGGGGAATACAATAACCCTGGTATGCACGTTTTTTCATGCATCCAGAGTCACTTTCGAGTGATTCGTGTCTAAGGTATGTGAGTGTGCGGATCAATATTATAGATGCTGAGGGTTGTGGTTAGCTATATCATAGTTTACTGAACGGTGTGGTTGACTATATTATAGTTAACTGATGGAATTTTTCTGTATCATAGTTAACTAAGAAGTATGTTTGACTATATCATAGTTGACTGGTGAAAGTTTTTTTATATTATAGTTAACTGAGAGTTGTGGTTCACTATATCATAGTTAACTGATTGAAGTTTTTTTTGATATCATAGTTAACTGATGAGTTTGGTTGGATATATCATAGTTAACTGATTAAAGCTTTTCCATGTTATAGTTATCTAGGGGCGTGGTTGATTTGTTTTGTATTGAAGCGTGTTATTTCATAGTTAAATGATGGAAGTTTTTCATATCATAGTTAACTGATAGGATATTTTTTTTACGTCACAGATAACTGATGAAAATTTTTTCATATTATAGTTAAGTAAGGGGTGTAGTTGTTCATTATAATTTACCGATGGGTGTTGTTGTCTATATCATAGTTACTGATGAAAGTTATTTTCATATTATAGTTTACTGGCTATATCACAGTCAACTGATGGAAGTTTTTCATATGATAAAATAATGCAACGGCTCTTAAAATTTAGGTCAGTTGAGGTGATGAAAACGCTGGTTAACTTCTCAAATTGGCAAAAAGTTCTCGGTTGGCAAAAAGTTGTCGGCTAAACTCAAGTAACAAAAAGCAGAAATAATTCTTCTGCTTTTTCCCGCAATTTTTCCGAAGAAAATATGCCAACACAATAGTTTTGAAAAAGCAGATTGAACTTCTCGGCTTTTTTCGCGGCATTCAATGTTAGAGAAAAGTGAAATTGATTAAAATTTATTTTATAAGTTATTTCACAGTACTAACTCGATAGAATTAAGACCTTTAAACTAAAACTCTTGAAAAAATGCATTCGAGTACTCATTTTGCAAATCTAAGCAATCAAACGTACTCTAACACTATAGTTATTTTGTTATTTGATTAAATATTTTCATATCAATTATTCGAAAATCCTATTTTCCAGCAAATTTTCACACCTCAACTCATGAACATAGTAAATTGGCTCCAGTTGAAACGTGACGACTTTCAAGCAGGCGACTGCACTGGTGCTTCAACGAACAGAAAACTACATTCTTAGATTGCCCAAGTTTGACGCCTTACTTGAACTACAAGCTAAGCAATATAAGTGGCAACTCGGTTTTTGAATATTCAATCAGAGCTCGATCTACGGTTTTTTTGGTGAACGATAGCTATTGGCAATCGAAAGCTGTCTGAAAGCGTTAGCAGCTTGGTATCTTTCTCGCTTTTGAAGGTAGGAATGCCTCTTGGGTACTTTCATAAGAACACCAAAAATAATCTGTTTGATACTCACAGTTCTATAAATTTTATGAGAAAATGTTATCAAATAAAAATCTGGTTCCAGACAAGCACCAGATCCCAATAAAATTAAAATGTGTAAAAGTACGTTTAACATGCAAGCATAACTTTTTGTGATGAAAATCATATGGAAGCTCACTTGAAAATCATAAATAATTGAATACTGAAAAACAGCTCTATTGTAAAATTATTCTATTGTAAAATGGGATTTTTGAATAATTGATATGCAAATATTATTTATATCATAGTTAACTGAGGGTGTGGTTGACTATATCACAGTTAACTGATGAAAGTTTTTTATATCATAGTCGACTAAGAGGTGTAGTTGTCTGTATAAAAGTTGACTAGAAAGGTTGTTTCATATCATAGTTAACTTAGGGGTGTGATTGACTAAATCATAGTTAACTGATGTCAATTATTTATATCATAGGTAACTGAGGGGTGTGATTAGATATATCATAGTTAACTGATGGAAGTTTTTCATATCATAGTCAACTGATAAGTGAGGTTGGATACAACATAGTTAAGTGATAGAAGTTTTTTTTCTTGTCATAGTTATTTGAAGGGTGTGGTTGACTATATCATAGTTAACTGATGGAAGTGTTTTTATATCATAGTTAACTGAGGGGTGTAGTTGGCTGTATCATAGTTGACTAGAGGGGTTGTTTTCATATCATAGTTAACTTAGAGGTGTGACTGACTATATCATAGTTAACAGAAAATTGTGATTATTTGATAATCTTGATGTCTTGATATTTCGAACAATACTCCATGAAGCTAAGTCAAATCTTTTTTGTCTCAAGAGGTATCAAAAATCCGCAGTTAAATATGATTAATAATCTTATTTTTCTGCTCTAAAATTGATTCACTAGAAAACCTCGTGATACCGAACGACACCATTCGGCCATACAATACTATCTTTTTTTATAGCTACAAAATAACCAACGTCTCCTTTCTTGCGCGCGCAAGCGATCTTTTTCACGTCTTGTTTCTTCTTGCTGCTGCTTTTTGCTCTTCCTTGTCATTATTTTCTGAAAAAATTAGCCGTCAAAAGTGTATCAGAACTCAAACATATTTTTCAATATATACAAAAGATGGAAAAAAAGTTCTCGAATTTCTTATCACATTGAACAGCTAAAAAAAAAATTTCTTCGGAGACAATAATAGATTCCAAGCTTCAATTTTAAAAAATTGATCAAAAAGCAAACAAAAACACTCAAAAAATAAAACATTAAAAGTGAACAACAAACCAACAGGTATACTGAACATCTCTATCTAAACAATGTCCAATACTATACAGCCGACTCCTCCATAACGTAGCCCTCTCTATAACGAACAATTTTTTTCGGTTTGGTGGGATTTCTCTTAAGTAAGGCTTCACAACGGACTCTCTCTATGACGACCTCCTTTCATAACGAACACTTAAGACCTGTCCCAGGTGAACCATTCATAATATGGAACCATTCACTAGTCGAGCCCAACGTTGCTTGACAATGCCAGATCGGAAAACTTATCTGTCTTTCACTGCTCCACAACTGCCACCGATTACAAGTAACTTGTATCTAATATGTCATAACGTTCAAAATTAAAAATGCAAACAGAAAATGATTCAAAAACATTATTGACAAAATCTACCGTATTATCTCTAATAGAACCACACTCTCTAATAGAACCACACTCTCTGATATAACCACACTCTCTGATAGAACTACACCCTTTGAAACTCTCAAGCTGCGCCAACGCCGTCTAACTCCAATGAATTGTCAAAGTCTGGGAGAATCTCGTGAAGGAGCTCATCGTTGAATCATTCAAATTGCGCGGAGTTCTCAATGCCTTCGATGGATGTTAGCACGACGCCATTCACTGCTCAAGAAAGGCGTCGTCGGTTACGAGTGGTCTAGGCAAAGAGAAGCTCGCGCGTGATGAGAAAAAGTTGGCTGAGCTGATATGAGAAATCGATCTTGAGGAAGCGAAAAAAATTGTTTAATAATAAAGATATATCTCTAGAGTATTGATGAGTTTTTGGTTGTTCATGTTTAGAGAGGACGCCTATTCACGCTATATATTTTTTTATTTTTCAGGTCGATCAAGTTGATTGTGGTGACCAGGGTGACAATAATCGCTTAATCAATAAAATACTTATTAAACTATTCATATAGGTCATCGATATAACCATGACTGCATAAGCGACAAAAATAAATAAAAAGTATAGTATAAATGAGCGAACGCCAACCTCCCCCCCCCTAACCAGAACATGTCATAATTTGTTGTAAATGAAGAATTTATGCGCGTATGCTGCAATGCTTGATTTTCTTCAGACAGTTGTAAAATACAACCACACTCTCTATTAGAACCACACTCTCTAAGAGAACGACACCCCAAGGAGGTTGAAAAATAGAACACATTTGGTTCTATTAGAGAGAATACGGTACGTGGTCCACGCGCATTCAAACTTTGAAATCGCCATGATAAGGAAGAGACAGTGTCTTTAAGAGGATGAAGTATAAATTAATAAAGTCACAAAAGACTGTAGCTAGAAATAGAAATAAAATTCGTACGAAGACAAGTCCATATTAAAATTGTAAATTCATCCGCATTTTGAAAATGCAGATGAATTCACATGCAGATAAATTCACCCGCAGATCAATTCACTGCAGATCAATTTATTGCAGGTATTCTACATACTCTTCAAGTACCCCTACCGGATCTCCAGGTACCTTTACCTACACTCCAGGTAGCTTTACCCGCTCTCTTATCCGACGTACTTGCGTTCTTGACAAATATAATCAAACACGAATAAAAAACGGCTCAAAAACAGTACTAAAAACTTGCCTCTAATTTTGGGGCAGCAAGGTCTAACAATTATTTTAATCAGCCCAGAGCAAATATGATTGATGATGGGTTTCAGCAATCTGATAATAACTCGGATAATTTAGCATCTCAAGTTCAACAGCTTTTAGATACAATGAAAATTAATCATATTCTTAGACAGCTGATGAATTTCTGATTGAGAAGGTGTTATCAGAGTTTTAACCTGTCTTTGAAAGATGACAAAAGCTTCAAACATACCCGCTTTAAGATCGGTCTTCAAGTCTGGCACATTTTCTGGCCGAGGGATTTTATTTTACCCGTAGTATAGAAATCGGGTAAAATCTTTACTAAGGATTTTGCGAAAATACTATATTTTTACAAAATTTTTGTTTTAATTTGATTTGTCTCAAAGCGAATTCAGAAGTCAGAAAGTGTTTTAGTCTTAGCATAACAATTTTTATGCGTTTCACTGCACTTTTTTCGTTTCAGCGTTTCTTTCGAATTGCGAAATTAGCGATTAGCAATTAGCGAAATTGAAGAAATCGAGGAAACTAACACTGTTAACGATGATTTCGAATTGTTTATGCATGATTTGGTTGATTTGTTATGATTTCTCGAATAAAAGTTGGTTATGAAAATAAAAAGATTTTACCCGCCTTTCGTGTAAATACCGGGTAAATACCCGAGATTTTACCCAAAAAGATTTTACCCGGCTAATTAAAAAGTGGCATCTGCACTTCATATTTGTACTGAAATTGAAAAAAAGTTAAATTTAGTACAAATGGGCACCGGTGCCAGCAAAAAAATCGGTACCGGTGCTTTTACATCACTGATAATATATCGACTCAAGGCCTTTTTTTAAAGTACAAATTGAGATATTTCACAAATAAAAAATGCCAGCAAATTATTTCAGTCAATACCGAAATTTTGTCAACTTCAGAAGGGCTTTGTCAGAAAAAATATAGCATGCTCAATTTTTCACACGTAATTTGTTTATCTTTGAAAAATTAGGTTAGATAGACAAGGTACCTTATTTTTGGTGTGGAGGTAGCTCTTGTTTTGATAGACTGCTTTTCGGCAAGCCAAGGTCTTGAGAGCACAACTAGGATCAATACTAGCCAACATTGAGAAAGCAGTGGTCTACGTGGCAAACAAGATGCGAAATATTATAAATATTCCTCCACCACTAACAATTCTGTAAGTACTTATATAACTTCTTGCTTTCGAAATGAAATACTGAACTTTTTTATTTGCTTGACTTTTCGCAGCCTATCTTATTTCGTATTCTTGTAGATCCTGTATGACTTCCCAGTGAGAATTGGGCCATTGAGCCGATATCAAAAAAGTGATACTTACTTGAATCATGGTTTCTATTGGAGTTTTATTGGATTTCTTTCGTTCACATAAAAAAAATTTCAAGTTTTGTGCATTTATTACTCAAATAACTGCTAGATTCTAGAAAATATTTTGGTAGTCTGTAATATAAAAAGTTTGCAACAAATTTAATATAAATCATTTGAAATTTCGAAGAAGCAGGTCATAAAACAGCATTTTACTTGACTAAACTTGCGAAACATGACTTGCTTTTGCTTATTTCTTCATGATTTTGTATAAAGTTGTGAATTTTCGCTTGATAAAAGTTTACTAAATTCTAGCGGTATCAGAAAAATTTGTGATATCAGTAATGGCCAGGCTTGGTCTCAAAAAGGTCGTTCAATGGGCTGGTGAAATTTATTGAAGCTAATACAGTACTTTTTAGCGACTACCATAAGCGTCTTTTAATTTATTCAGTATCATGGTTTCTTTTATTTTGCAAGCCACATTTATTTCACAACTAATTTTTCTTCTCAACTACACACATGTCAGTGGTAGTGGTGCAAGTTCAAGTTATAATTACGAGCGTCTCTCACCACAGTCAGACGATGATGAGCAGCCACAACTCGAAATTCAGGTTCAGATATTACAAAAAGCACTTATTTTGTCTGGGCCGATTTTTTGTAAATCATGTTAAACATATCCTAAGCAATTTCAAAACAATAAAAAACGTTGTTTTCAGACACATTAAAATATAAAAAGTCAATTTCTGAAAAAAAAATAGACTATAATCTGACTTTTTGCTTTGGAGAGCCGAAAATAAAATAAGGTCACCGAAAATTGGGCTTCGATCTTTGTAACTCTCCTCACGTCGTTTGAAAAAGAAGCACATAAGGGGAGCGGAAAGGGGGAATGGTGCCAGCCAAAAGCACGAGACACTATTTTATTTTAAAAAATACTCAAATTTTTTTGTGAAGTTATGATTAAATCAATAAAAAACAGATCTGGCACTAGGAATCAAACCAACTAGATCGTTGATTTCTAACACAGTTTTGTTAATCCAGGTCTGCCGCATGAAGAAATCCTGGCATGCATATGTGACAGAGTCACTCTCGATTAATTTGTGTCCAAGGTTTGTGGTTTTGCGCATCTCAACTAAATTCAACCAAGCTTCCCTGCGCCCTCGAAAGGGGCTCAGGGGCTTGGTTAGTAAGAGATGCCTTGCTTAGAAAAAACACTTACCTTAGACAAAATTCTGAGCAATACTCCTGATCAAAAATGAATTTATAAATGCATTAAAGGTTTTTTCGCACAGCTCCAGTGACCGAAACAAAGTGAAAAGCACCAAATTAGGTATCTGTGTACTCTTCGTCACGGCCAGAGAGCTGATTTTCGGTTTGTGATTTGTGGAAAGTGCTTTACCAGTTTTTACATATTTTCTATATCTAAAAGTGGTCAAATCGCGTAAAAACGAGGTTTACCATGTTTCTATTTTTCGACCCCCTTAAAATCTGAAATTTTTAATCAAAATGTCTTTACTTTGAATCCTAGTCAAAAAACAAGAGAGAGAGCTCTAAGGGAGCTCTAGAGCAATAGCTAAAATTTAACGTGGTGAAATAAGTTTCCGCGCGCTCTCAAACTTTTGAAATCCTCGTTGTGGGCAATGGTAATAATCCTTCAATAAATAAATGATAATTCGTAAAAAGAAGCAGAATCAGGCCTTTCAAGTGGTGTATAATGTATCCGGAAACGTTTAGAATATGTAAAATATATTCAAACCGCTATTAATAATGCGTCGATATTAGTCCACAGGCCAATATTTTCGACCAATCTTGTCAGCCAAAAACTAATTGTTTTTACTTTTCAGTGGCTAAAGTAACTGTTCAAATGTTTCTTGTTGACAGTGCAGGCACAAACCAACTGAATAAACATCATATAGCGCACGCCGATGGACGGCTGAACGGTCTTATAAAAATACTAGAAGCATTAATTTTGCAACTTAGTAAATCAAATCGAAGAAAATTGTAATACTGAGGCTGCTTATGGACAGCGCAACAAAGACGCTGTGAGTCGGCTGAAGCAATATATTAAAAACAAAAAACGCAATGAAAAAATATTCTGTTTATTTAAAAAGGCGCCAAGAAGAAGGCGGTAGAAAATTCGAAAAAGTTAGCGTCCTCGGAAACGCCGGTAATACACCTATAGAATTTGAAGAAGACGATGAAATTGCAATAATTAGTTCAGCAAGCTCAAGCCAGATTGCATAACATATTATCCTGATAAAAAAGGGGTAATTAAAATAAAAAATTGGCCAAAAGTATGAAAAACTGTCCAACCTGCAAAATTTTCACGTAGATGAAGTGCGAATTCAAAAAATGTCATGAAAAAAGCTCTAATCCATGATTGAATGCTAAAATATGTTTCATTGCTTCTGCTGTTTTCTATTTGCTTAGACGCAGGGTAGGGCTTTTCGAAAAACGTGAAAAATGTTCACTTTGAACTATTAGACGTGTCTGCTTGGCACAGTGGGTGAAGCTTCTTGTCACACTATTTCACATAGCGAAAAGGGACATTTTTTTCTTGTGGTTACAAGTTCAATCCCACCTACAGACACCTTCGATTTTTCAATTTTTTCACTATAAGCTCATTCGATGTAAAGTCGAAAAGTAGAAACAGGTGATAAAAATCATATTTTCAACTTTTAACTTTGAGTACAGGTCTGGCGAAGTCCAAACTCTACGTCGAATATTACGCTAATTCTGATAAAACTTCTTTTGCATTGAAAAGTAAGAAATTAGGACCCTACCGGAATATACAGGGTGGCGCATTATAAAGTAGCCATCGAATTTTGGCCATAACTTTTTTATTTTTCAACATTTCGTCGAATTTTTTTTTATTCGATAGAGGAATGGATGAGAAATCCATTGATACCAAACTTTTAGAGAAATCTTCATTTGAACACACCTAAACATCAACAGACAAAATAAAAAATTTTCACTCATATTCTATTTCAATGCTCTTTCCATTCACTTCAGGTAATATTCAAGACGTGTTTCATACGCACCGATTGCACTGTTTTATATCTGCTGTGGAAGGCTTGCGAAGGGCATGTTCAATTTTTCTCGAAGCTTTTCATGTTGACAATCGGTGTGGTGTAGACTTGGCTCTTGACCATCTCTAAAGAAGAAGTCGCACGGCGTCAAAACAGGTGAATAAGGAGGCCACGCAAAAGGGAGCGCGAGCAACCGGCGTTCCTCGACCCATACATCCGAGCGGAAAGTTCTCATCCAAACAGTTGCGCCATTCGAAACATTTGGCTTTCTCTTGAGCTGTTAGTACCATGACTAAAACAAGAAAATCAACATTTAATCAAACATCTTTTTAACGATGAGAACAGCTACAAAAATGAACAGTTTGGGATCAATCGATTTCTCATCTATTCCTCTTTCGAATAAAATAAAAATTTCGACAAAATGTTGAAAATAAAAAAGTTATGGCCAAATTCGATTGCTACTTTATAATGCGCGCCACCATGTACATCCCACCCGCCACCCAAATAAATTTTTTCAAAGAGTTTCCAAACACCCCATATCGACCTAAAATCACCTCAGGAGTTCGAAAAAAAAACATTATTTTTGAGTTCTGGTGAATAAAAAAATTGAGTTTTTAGCATGTTGAAATTTCAACCATTTGCCTGTTTTGGCATGTTTTGGTCATGGAGCTGGGTAAAAGAACCTATTAATGCATTTTGATCGAGAGTCCTGCTCGAAATTATGTCTAAGGTAAGTAACATGCGCGCATCTCTTACTACAAAGCCAAATGCGCCCTGAAGGGGGCACAGCGGGCTTGGTTGCTCGGGGTTGAGATGCGCACACCCAAATACCTTAGACACAAATCACTCGAAAGCGACTCTAGATGCATAAAAAAATATGCCTACAGAGTTTCTTTATGCGGTAGGCCCAGTCAACAAAAGTAAATTCAAGATCTTCTTTTTTTTACTCCGGTAGCGCCGAAATTTGCATATTCAGTGACAAGTTATATACCCAAAATGAAGTCCTGGATCTGCTCCACAAAGTCGGAGCAAACTTTTACAATATCTGGCCATAGCATTCGTCAAGAATGAAGAAATAAACAAAGGAAAAACGCTTGATTTTAGAAGAGAGCCTGAATTTGCGAAAACGCTTTTGATGACTAGGGAAATTTCGCAGTTTGGCAAATATGTTTTTCATACGTTTTGATGCAATCTTCACTAATCTGGATTACAGTTGTTAAAAAAATTCATATTCTTTTTTCGCAAAAATTGTAATTTTCTGTCGTATTTCTAAAATAAAACTTCAACAAATGACTATAATTGCGAAGAAATTTCTCGTATTTTAACTTTTCAACATTTGATTTATGCAAATAAAAATGCGTTCCATATAACAGATTTGAACTAGATAGGATTAGGTCCAGAGTTCAGTTGTGAACACTCTACTTCATTATTTTGTGTAAAAATACTTGATTAACTTAACCAACATCGTTTACACAAATCGAACACCCAAGTCAGAGTTCGTAATAATGTATTTTTCATTCACCAGCTGTAGTGGGCGATCTATTTGACGCACTCGAATTCAGAGTTCGTAATATATTTTCACGCAGTGTAGGCACCAGCTGTGATCGCGTCATGTAGTTGACTGCACTCAAGGTTGAGTTTCTCAATCATCAACCACACCCTACCTTCAAAATTGCAATCGAGCTCAAATTCGAACACCTTGTTTTTGTCCTAACTGTAAGTTTCCTTATAAAGACTGATGTTTTAAATGTGACCGGTAATCTTCAGGAATGAATACGGTAGTTCGCCTTTTTCTTATCACACTGGATGAAATTAAAGGGTTATTTTTCGTTAAGAAAATATAAATATTTGAATTTGAAAAAGAAATTAAAAAGGATGAAAGAAAAGATATTAAATGCTAACAACCCTCCCCCCTCTGCGCCTCAAAAAAACTACTGTAATATACCCTTCCTCCAATAATTTTTCACGTACCCCAAAACATACTTTTTTTTTTAAAAATGCTGAATTATACGTGTTGTCCCTGAGCTTAATGCTACGGCCGAAGCCTAAGCCTAAGGCTAAGCCTTATTCCTAAGCCTGAAATTATTGGGGAGGGTATATTACAGTAGCGCAAAGATTCGATAATTTTTTATTCAGTAAACAGTACTATACAGCAATCGTTGATTAAAACAAGAATTTCATGAAATGGTGCTTGATTTGTAAAAATGGTGTTGTCAAGGTGAGAAGGCCTGCTTCAATCTCCATTTTTACCGGATTTTCTCTTACGGACTTCAAATGTTTTTGTCAAGTGCGAACGCGTGCGAAAAAGATTTTTTTCGAAGGATCAAAAATTCAGTAATGCATTGGCAATTGTTCAACTAAAATGCATCTTGTTTCTTTGTTTAAGGCTTTACGGGTACGATGTGACGATGAGAGGCAGTCATGAAATACGAACAGGAGTATCCATCGGCCCCTTTGATTAAAGAAACAAAATAGCCGCAGTTTTTCTTTAAAATCTGCGGATTAACTTGTTCGCGGATACAAATTCTTAGCAATACAATTTTCTATAAGTGGCTAAGAAAATCCGAGAATTCTTAAAATACCGTGGAATTCTTTAAAATATCAACTGATGCTTAAAAAACGGTATTTTTTACGGTATTTTTTCGGGTATTTTTTATGCTACAGTTTATTTTTTATGCTACAACATGCTACAGTGAACT
>SADC01000672.1:0-28883 GCA_004194705.1 Ditylenchus dipsaci | reverse complement strand
GGTTTTGTCCCTTTTTTATCCCTTTCTTATTTTGTTGGTTTAGACCCTTTTACATATTTTTTTTCATCACCGAAACGATAAGGTAAGATTTATTGAGAATAACAGCGATCTAATCTATAAATGATGCTTTCAGCAGATATTTCGAAATTATTGCGACAGGTTGTAGCCCAAACATACCTACTTTCTGTACATGTCCATGTAATTATGGACCTCTGTGAACACTCTTTTGATTTTTACAACTACATAGAGCCAATTATTACTAGTTTAGAAGAGAAAAATCTCATACATAACTGGGCGAATCAAGAGTTGAGTATGTGACATGTGATGCTTAAAGATCGCTTAATCGGTCGAAAGATATTAAGGAATTAAAGGGGCATACCCGTGCGTTTCAAAAATTAAGGCGTGGACCAGCAAATTTTTTTGAATCCTCCCATTTTCACTCGTTTTACGTCAAATCTAATATTTATGACCCTGTACTAGTTTCAAAAACTAGGCAGGAAACTTGAAAATCTGGATGAGAACGCATTTAAAACTTGATCGAGAAAGAAAAAATGCTGGTAAGCGCCTTTTCTCCGTGTGGGCACGGGCATGCCCTTTAAAGACTCTAGCCCTTTTAACAAATAAGTGACCACTTTGATATTGTCACGTCATTGTCAACCCACCAGTCGATCTTGCCTAGATGACGTTACATACATCAAAAAAACTTCACTTAAGGATCCCATTATTATTGGTCGTATTGGTCTACTCTTCCCGTTTTGAACGTGGAAAAGTTTGGAAAAATTTTTCAAATAGCATAGCATGCTGGACAGTCGGTAGCGCAGAAAAAATTAAGAAGGGACGGTCAGCCAAATAAACGCGGACTCTAGACTGAAGAATATATACCCTGAAAAACTGAGAGAGTACACCGGCTAAAGTGCCCTACAAGAATCGGGTCATTATTATATTCAAAAACCTAACCACCGCAAACGATCATAAAAAGAAGAAATCTAAACAAGTAGAATAGTGACTTTATTGTGCTTCCAAACAACAGGGTATGCAATAACAAGAGATATCTCAAGCACTTTTGTCTAACTTCTTGGACGCTCCTTCTTACCACGGAACAGAGCATTCAGCGACGTGTTTGCAACTTTGACGATTTTGAAACGAACACCGGGAATGTCCCCGACAGCGTGGCTAAAAGAGAGGACATTAAAAGGGATACTATTTAGAGAACTCTGCGGAACACCTACCCACTACGACCGAACCCAGAGACCAGCACTTCGTCGTTTCCTGAAAAAATAACCACAGGTCAGGGCGACAATATCCACCCATAATTAAAAAGACAGCCTACCTCGATGTGATTCAAACAACCGTCGTTCTAAAATGATTCAGTAAGATATGATGGAACACTTTTACTACGAAGTGAGTTACCGGAACGAATGCTGTGATTTTTCTTGCTGTTTTGATCAACTGAAACATGTAAAGGTAAACCATTTACAATGGCATCGTAATCCTTGCCTGAACACGAACGCATTTGCGGATGGCTGAATTCGGCTGCTTGGCTCCACTCCGCTAAAAAGAAAATACTCTCTGTGAATAAAACGAAACAAAAACATACATTTTCTCAAGAACGATACCCTTGCCATGCAAGCACCTCCGAATGGGTCAGCCTTCCAGCGAGTTCCCTAATTGGTCTTCTTGTAGCGCTTGTCATTCCAACGCTGTTCCTGACGATGCATTTTCAGCTTGCGAGCAGTTGGGATACCTTTGGCTTTCCCATCTGAAAAAACAAAAACGATTGGAACTATCCAAGGCTTAACAGGTTCACATAGGCAAAACTACACTCGCTCGAGGTCTTCGCTAAAAACTTTAAAGTGACAAAAACATTTTTGAGTCGCATATCTGTAGCTACTTAAAGGAGCATGCCCGTGCGCGACACGGAGAAAAGGCGGGGACCAGCAAATATTTTCTTTCTCGAAACGTTTTTACTTGCTTTCTCATCTAGATTTTTTAAGTTTCTGCCTAACTTATAAAAGTAGTATAAGTCATAAATATTAGATTTGATGCAAAACGAGTGAAAAATTGAACGATTCAAAAAAAATTTGCTGGTCCCCGCCTTAACTTTTTGAAACGCACGGGCATGCCCCTTTAATACATATATTGATGTCCGTGACAACTTTCCGTCAAATCAAGCGTCTAACCATCGAAAACCGGTGTAATCCAAGTAAAATTTGGAAATGGATAAAAAAGGGATAAAACCGATAAAAAAGGGATAAAATAGGGGGATAAAATTACATTACAAATTTTATCCCTTTTGCCAAAAACGAAATGCCACAAAATTTTATCCCTTTTGGCCCATTTTGTCCCTTTTACCAACCATGGTTTAAAGTACCTGTAACATCTTTTTTACAAATTATGTTACTTTCATGTTCGGACTAAATCTGTAGGACTTTTGATGCTCTTTCTTTCCCTTCAAGCATTTTTTGTATTTTCTAATTTGAAAAAAAAACCACTTTTGTTAGGAGGCAGATAGCAGAGAAATAAAAATCAGGCCTGGTCAAATCGTTAGCTCAAATGGTTAGAGCGCCGATTTGCAAGAAAGATATCAAGGATTTGGCCGACACAATCTGCCTCCCTAACAGAAGTGGTTGGAATGTGATTTCACTCGATAAAGTTCGCAAGGATATTTTTTATATGCTTTAGTTCTGGGTGCGGATCAAAATACCCAAAGACAAATACCCATTATGCATATTTTGAAGATAATGTGCACTATGCTATCATTATAATGCACACAGCATATAATATGCATCGTAGACAGCATCGAGCAGAAAACGTACTAATAAGACTAAAATCTTTAGACAATATGCATATTGGGTATTTCGTCCTTGGGTGTTTTGTCTTTGGGTATTTTGATCCGGCACCTTAGTTCTGGTCTTACTGATTTGTTGTGGATATTGATTATCAGAAACTTCTTTACTCTGATATTCTTTTATCATTTCCGCAAATGTTTCTATTTGTAATAGTTTTGACTTTTTATTTTTCGACCTATAATGAATTTGAGAAATTTGTTTTTTGTAGTTGGTCTTACCAATATTTGTTCTAATGACTAGGTCCTTGTAGACTTCTATAATCATATACCACTTTGCGATTTTGGGAAGAAGCACAATTGGGTGATTTATTATGTCCTGCTTTCTTTCGTCCCAATTTTTTATTGCTCGATCTTCTTGATCAATTTTTTTGTGAGTCTCCATGTTTTTTGTTTTTTTTCATGCAGTTCTTTATGATAATTCGCGTAAGCATTTTGATATTGATCATATTTTCTACAAAATCCTATTTTTTTTTGATTTTACCTTTTTGTGGTTAGTTTTTTGCTTTTAGTATTCTTAGCAATACTCGTGGCGATAGCAAAAAAAAAGCTTGATGAAAATGTTGACCCTACCGGAGTATACCCCCCCCCCTCCCTAAATGTCATTTTTTTAAAGTGTTCCCAAACACCCTATATCGACCTAAAATTGCCTCAGGAGTTTAAAAAAGACATTATTTTTGAGTTCTGGTTAATGAAAAATTGAGTTTTAGACATTTTTAAATTCTGACCGTTTGCCTGTTTCGGCATGTTTTGGTCACTGGAGCTGGGCAAAAAGAGCCTCTAAAATTTAGAGTCTAATGCATTTTTGTTGAAGAGTCTTGCCCGTAATTATGTGTAAGGTAAATGAGTGCGTGCAAAAAAACAGTTTACGTTCTGCGGTTTATCAAAGTCAAACTTCGCTATCTTGCTCAAACCCCATTTGTTTTTAATCGACACTCAAATGAAACTGCCCGTCGAGGTGAAAATAGCATGCTCAAAATTAGAGATTTCTTGGCTTTTTCGCATATCTCACGTTTACTTTTGCTCAAAAACGCTTGTGGTGTGCAAATAGAGATTCCACTGTAGCAAATCTGGCTACTAACTCTCTCAGCTGCTCACCAATGCTGGTAGGCAGTCATTTTCATCACTTTCCATTTAAGTCATCATCTGGTGGAAAAATTACAGAAAAAGCCGGTTTACTGGACCCGAGGCAACGGCAGATGAGAATTTCAAAAACATACTAGATCCGCCAACAGAATATCAACAGCGGATGCCGAACCAAAGTGCTCCGCCTACCACGTTCTCCAAGTGTGCCGAAGAAGTTCCTTGTACATAACCCTCCACCCCATATACTTTTTAAACTTGAGATTTGAATATCAATTCTCAATAATATGAGGTTATATCCTTCACCTGATCACTCCCCGTGGTGTGGAGATTTAGTTGAACTAGGCTTAGTGCTGGAATAGGCGGGACTTGAGCTAGTTTTAGCTTTCAAGTAGAGTTGACTTCAACTTGAAGTCGAGGTAAAGTTGCCCAAGTATCTCGGGTGAGTCGATCAGGTACTTGACCTGAGGTGAGCTCACTTAACTGTCGTCTGAGTTCTGACAGTTAAGTTCGATGGTAACACTTTACTTGGCCCCCCCCCCCCACGGCTGACCCACTTTCGAGGTGAATTTTTGAAAACCGATTGCATATTCGTGTTTTCTCGACCCGGATTTTTACGGGAAATGATCATCAGATTCTGTGAAAGTGAAAAAATTTTTTTGGGATTTGCCTTGGTCCCCCAAGGTAAAATTTTAGAAAAATTTAAAAAAAAAAATTTTCAAATTGGCGCCTTTTGAATTTCAAAGGATTAAGGGCTGTATTGGGAGGGGAAGGGAATAGAAGGGGGCCACTTTTATGTCAGAACAATAGAAAAGTAAATATATGTATTCTTCGACTGCCTCACCATGTTTTTCAACTCGGCCGTGGCAAAAATAGACTCTATATGCATTTTATGATCAAGAGTGTTTCTCGGAATTATGTCTAAAGCCCCAAGCCCCTTCGGGGCGCAGGGGGCTGGGGGCTTGGAGTTGAGATGCGCACACCCACATACCTTAGACACAAATCACTCGAAAGTGACTCTCGATACATGAAAAAACATGCATACCAGAGTTTATTTATGCGGTAGGCCCCAGTATTTAAAACTATGTTCAACATCTTCTTGTTAGGTGCCCTGTGTGATTAGTGCCCCTTTTTTCCCTTCCCCTCCCAATACAGCCCTTAATCCCTTTAAAATTCAAAAGGCGCCAATTTAAAAAATATTTTTTTTTCAAATTTTTCTAAAATTTTACCTTGGGGGACCAAGGCAAATCCCAAAATTTTTTTTTCACTTTCACAGAATCTGATGATCATTTCCCGTAAAATCCGGGTCGAGAAAAACGAATATGCAATCGGTTTTCAAAAATTCACCTCGAAAGTGGGTCAGCCGTGGGGGGGGGCAAGTAAAGTCTAGCCAGTTCGATGAGGTCAAGTTGAGGTCTTATTGGAGTCAAGTCAACTAAGCTACACAGAAGAATATTTATTAAAAACACGAGAAACAGATATAAGCAAAGGCATACAAAACAAAAAGAATGAATCTTGGGCGCTCTCTGGCCACTTTATATACTCAGAAGGACACGCATGCATAGGCACGCAGGAAAGGATAGCCCTAGTCGATGATTCCCAGTGATAAAGTATTGGATCATCGGCAGTGGGAGGATTCGTCACTGCGAATGAATTTTCAAAATGAAACTTTCATGACACTTTGGCGTATAAAAATCAGTTCGTAAAAATGATGAGGGGTCAACATTTGCCAAAAGTTTGTGAGACAAGATCTCGAACTTCTGATATTAACATCTTGTAAAGCTCAAAAAATTAAGTGGGGATCACAAATATGAGATTGGCATTTTCCTTAATGATTTTTTTTCGGTGATTCATAAAACTTTGACGTATAAAAATCGGTCGGAAAAAATGTTGAGGGGTTAACATGGGACAACATAGGTGTCAACATTTGCCGAAACTTTGTGGGGGTCTTAAATCTCAGATTGGCACTTTCCCCTCAAGAAATTGATGCTTTAGTTCTTTTTAAAAAAGTTGCCCCCTCAAATTGACCCTAAAACACGACTATACTTACAGCCAAAGCAATAACAAACGAAAAAACAACACAGTCTATGTTCACTCGAAGCGATGTTTTTGGTCGATTAATTCTTTGATTCGCTCATTGCTCAACTTTAACCCACCAACCATGTCAATAAACTTTTGCAGGGAATCGAGCGCTTCACTGATTTCTTTTCCATCCATCTTATTTTGGTAGAACGATTTATGACAACTAAAAGGTGGGTGAACATGAGTATAAAACGATAAAAGACTCATAAAATTAAAATTTTGAACGTACATTCGAAATGAACACATAATATGTCCGGTCTCTTTCGAGATCTCTTGAGCAAATCTTATTATTCCTTCATGAATGCCGATCTTAATGCCAATGCTCTCAGAAATTTGTCGCAAAGCAAGTGAAGCACTGACCCAGATAAGCTCGCAGGCCACACGGCGGTCCCCGATGAAAAAAAATTTGTGGGCTAGATCCAGTAGTGATTGAGGAGTAGGGTCTTTCACTTTATTTGGTCCAGTCTGAAAATGAGTTGAAAATTTATAGAGGCTACTCAATAACTAATAGTACCTTGCAGATGTCTTGTAGAATCAACTCTAACTTTGCTTTAGCACCATTTTCATCTTTTCCATCGTAAATTTTCTGAAATATTTTTAAATATTAAATAATTGATTGTTAGTTGAAATAAAACCTCATAAATATAATCACACTCAGGCGAAGGTTCAATTCTGTACTCTAAATATTTGATCATATCCTCAATTTCAGAAACCCTATAGATTTTTTGAAACACTATCTTTAGGGCCGACACAACCGTAAATCTTTTGAGCGTCATCTTTAATTTAGCACTAATTATGTTTCACGCAAAACAGTTTATAATATAGTAACTGCCAAAAATGTAAAAGAGGGAATTTGAATCCGGTAGTGAAGACAACTTCACAATAAGTGTTACGCAAGCGTCAATCTGAGCCTTTTAATGGCATATCTTTTTTCAAAGCTGATTTTCTTTTTACGCAGCTTTTAACACATAAAATACCGGTTGTTACATTGGTTTATTTCGATGCAGAATTTAATGCGGAGCACGCCTGTGTTATTAGTTTTTCAAAATTCGCACTAAGAATATGAGAAACGGACCATTTTTGAAACTTTGTTTTTCGCGTTTTTAAGCTATCGTTAATTTTCATTTTTCGTATGATTTCTATGAATTTTTTATCGTTTTTTATACCGTCGGAAAGCCCAGAATTAGAGCTCTCCAACGGTATATCACACTGCCAAAAATAATTCGGAAATATTGTACTACCAGCAAAAAGAATGATTTTCGCCACTTTTTGTAAACGTATTTTTCTGAATAAAAAGTAAAAATTGTTTGCGATTCCAAAAATCCTTATGGCTCTACTATAGCGCAAAAAAAGAGCAATAAAAATGGAACATTCTTATGCAAAAAATAAAGTTAAACATGGCAGAAAACAGGCTTTCTTAGTGTTTAACAAGATTACCAAAAAAGTTCAAAAACGATTTTCACGTAAAACTAAAATTCCACTAGAGGAATCTAGATTTTTGACATCGGATTCGTGTTCAGCATGGTCGATTTGCTCATGAAACTGCCCTCAAAGCTTGCAACTTGCTGTGAAATTTCAAATTCCGCTCAAGACAAAAAACATTTAAACTTCAAAAAATACGAGACTTGCGAATTTGAAATTTCACAGCAAGTTGTAAGCTTTGAGGGCAGTTTCATGAGCAAATTGGCCATGCTGAACACGAATACGATGTAAAAAATCTAGATTCCTCCAGTGAAACTTTAGTTTTACGTGAAAATCGTTTTTGAACTTTTGAAGAATCTCTTATGCATTTTTTATCAAGAGTCTTTATTGGAATTATGTCTAAGGTAAGTGAGTGCGCGCATCTCTAACCAACCAAGCCCCTGCGCCCCGAAGGGGCTGCGTACAGACTTGAATCCCTCACGTCTTCAGACTCTGTGACGGGTCTTTGAGCAAGAGGAGTTACAGGTTCAGCAGCCACTGATGGTCCAGTGGGTGTTCCATCGACAAAGCGTACTTTGTCCCCCTTCTTCAACTTTCCAAATCGGTCCTTGAGCTGATGCTGAGACTTAGCAGTCTCTTGCGTGCAGTTCATTCCAACCTCAACCCACTCTAGGTGCACTAGCTTCCAACTGCCACAGCGTAGTCCTTTCCAATTACCATTACCATCACATCAGGACCATGACCATGACCCTGGGACCATGATCATAATCATAATCCTAGGACCATGATGATAACTCCAGGACCATGATGATAACCCTGGACCATGATGATAACCCTGGGACCATGATGATAACCCTAGGACCAATGCTATCACCCCAGCACCAGGATCATGACCATGACCCTGGGACCTTAATCATATATACAGATAACCTGGGAAAATGAACATAACTTTAGGAACATGACCATTACTAGAGTGATATGAATAATAATATCGATGACACCAGCATATAATAATCAATTAACAATTCCCACGCGTGTGTATTCAACAGTGTATTAACAATTCCCACGCGTGTAGGCATGGCCGAGTGGTAGGGGGTTAGGTATTTAAAATGACACACCGTGGTACGAACCCAATAGCGACGTACATTTTTTAAATGGTCGCCTACACACCATGGTCCCAGGACCATGAAAAATAAAAAATAAATTATAATTTTAATTCAATGAGAAAGGAGAATAAAAATGCAATACACAGTAGTAAAGTAATCACTATATTTGCCGATAACAGAAAAAATCTGAAAATTGTTTCGTAAAACATACAAATAAGGCATTTGTAATTCTAAAAATGAAAACATAAAATATTCGCAAAAAAACGTTTACAGATATCATGCGACGCTTCACTCCTGAAGAAGAAACAGGATGGCCTACTATCACACGCTTTACAACGGTCGACGTTATTATGGGAACAGACTACACCCGGCGGGAAAACATTTATGGCAATTAATTGCTTCTTGTCTCTTCAATGTCAATCCGAGTGGTGGTAATCAGTCACTGCAATCTCATTGGAGTTTTAATTAATTCACTTCATAACTGAAAGATTATTCAAGAAAATTTATGCGCAACCCGAGAGTAGATGATGAAGTGTCTCTGCAGCCATCAAACGATGATACGAATTCAATGGATGACCCACTCGAGATACCGGATGCTGCGGCAGTGGATCAATGAATTAGCCTCCTTGAAGATGACTGTATCAATGAGAAAAATCACAGCTCTGATCTGAAAATTCCGTGATAAAGTACAATTTGTCAATTTTCATAGGAAAGGCCATTACATCTAGTGCTTGTTAAACTCAGAGCACTGCAAAAGAAAATTTTGACGTAAAATCTCAAAAATTTTGAAAATTATGAATCCAAAAAAATACAGATTTTCATATAAAGTACAGATGAACCATGAAGAAAACAAATTTTTTGAAGGTAAATTGGTTAATCTTTTGTCAAAATGTTCGAACAATGTAAAGTCTTAATGCGTGATTCGTTGTTGTGCGATCATTAGACTTGTGTTCAGCTGCCAGTATAGAATTCCTTCTAATGTCATACGACTCAAAAAAGTAGCCGACCCAGCATCTGTTATTGGCGAATACGCAAACTTTATACATTTTCAGTATTATTTACTGGTGTATGAGTTTTACTGGAGTATGATTTAACATTCGCTACTTCAGCAAAGATTAGAAGAGAAAGGTAGACAACCAAAAGCTCATCTGCCGACTTTTCATATGCAGCAAATTTTTGAACCATGTGCATCTCGAGTAAGCGCCAGAAAAAATATTACATGTGTCAACATACTCAAAATCCTGAAATCATCGATGCTGCGAACTTGACATGGGGAGATGTGGAATCGATGAATCTTTTTGATTAAAATAAGTAGGATAAAATAAATGGATGAGACCATTCCACTTAAGTTTAAAGTCCGACACTTTTTTTACTTTGATTTTTGACATCTTTTGCCATACGGGATTCGTGAGTGCAGCTTACAAAATTAGAGAACACAGTATTTTATGTATGTAAATAATAATCTCTTTCGTAAATATAATGCTAATAATCTCTTTCGTAAGAACAATTTTCATTGATTTTGCAGTACTTTTATCGGGGGGAAGGAACCGAACAAGGGAATTATAACAATTTCCGACCGGGCGAGAAATCGCTTATCTTACCCTGAACTTTTCAACACCGGAATCGCGACTTCAAAAAGGGTTACTAGATAATTTTTTCAAAAATAAGGATAAGATACGCTCGACGAAAACATGAGCCGATTGAACGGAGAGGATAGAGAAGTTGGAGCTGACAAGTCGATAGAGGCGCGGAAGCGAGTTGTTAGATTTCGGACTAAAAATAACGAAACAACCTAAAATAATTAAAAAAAATATTTCTTATCTAATCATAGCAATTTAACAAATGAACCAATTTAGTCATATTATCTTTTTTTTCGGAGTATCATTGTTCTTCATGAGAAAATGATAAACGCCGGCACAGTCGATATTGAAATTGATCAGGATTTGGACAAGAGCCTTCAGTGTTTCCAATTGGATAATAATTTTTGCATCGGTGCACTGAGCTCTGTACAAAAAGAATATACGCTCGAAGAAAACATCAGCAGAAGAAAGCCTGCTTACGTAGCTACAAAATAAGGGCTACCAGACAATTTCCAATATTTTTGGAAAATGTCGCCCGACATTTTCCAATATTTTTGCGTTGAATTCGGGCGAAACGACGAATCGACCAAAAAAATATTGGAAAATGTCGTGCGACATTTTCCAAAAATATTGAAAATTGTCTGGTAGCCAAAATAAGCTGTATATCAACGCTCTGTCATAAAAATGCTGAAAGATATGAACAAAGATACAAAACATCACTAAAATTTTTGATCAAAAATTCAAATGCGCGCCTTTTGAATATTTTTCGAGCAAATAAGAAAGAAAATAGTGCGAAACGATTCTACATGCTTTATAAAACACGGAATACTCAATGGACATGACAAGGTGTGCAATGCTTACAAATATGCTATTCAAAACGAAATCCTTGAAATCCTTATATTCACCAGAGTGACTTTAAACATTGTTTTGTGAGTCGGTCTGAACCATACCTGCACGCTGAGAAAAATCGAGGATTGGAGTGTTAAATGAGAAGACGCGAAAAAATCCAGCTACAAGTAGTAAAGACTGTTCAGTCAATGAAAACGCCGTCAAAAGAACGATGTGGGAAGAAAGCTAGAAGCTGTGGAATGGGACCGTGAAAACTCGATTGAGTCAGCGCAAAAAAGTTCAAAGTCGACAGAAGAAGCACAAGTGGATGAATGGGCAAGGTAGAGAAGCAACAGTGACAAATGTGAGTTTTTATTTTAGCTTTAAACATGCTTTCAACACTTGCTTTTTTCATTTTCGAAAGTAAGACTTTCAAAAGACCAAAAAAGCAAGTTGATACTCGCCTACAATTGAGGAATCCCGGCCAAATTCGTGAGAAGAAGAAGAAAAAGCAGCTAATGTCTTGTCGTGTCATCACTAACAATGCAACGAAACTGTTTTGAGAAAATTTCGACTTTTAACTTTCGAAATATCAATCCCGCACATTTGGTCGTCATATTTGAAGATTTCGGAAGGATTGCTAGAGCTGTAATGATGATCAAATCACTTGCTTCAAACCAAAGGGATCTTTCAACCCATTAAGACTTAATATTATCTAAAAAATTAGGCACGAAACTTAGAGGAAGATGAGCGCAACGACTACAAAGAAGATGGATTTCTCGAAAAAGGTAAGCTGAGGAGGAAAGAGAATAGAACAAAACATGCAAGATTTCAACGAAGACAATATGTTTGCGATTATTAATCACTTTTCGATCAGTTTTTTTTTAATTTTGACGCATAAAAATGCTAACCACAATATTTGGGAATTATTAGACAGGTAAGAAGTTATTAGAAGACGGATAGTTATTTTTCAATCATTTTCGAAGACTGAGGAGTTAATGGAGTGAATACGATTGATCCATTTAAAAATTTTTACCTTTAAAGGACGAAATGTATCTAAAACGTTGTTATTGAGGTGCGTAGTAATCATTGCACGTTTTTGTGTTTTGAAAAAAGAATTGAATACGCATTTAAGCAGTGAAATATCATTTTGAAGCACTTTAAATAAGCTTAACGAAAAGTTATTAACATCACTTAATTGCGCTGAAAAGTTGGTTAATAACCTTGACCTAACAGACATATGAAATAGGACAAAGAGTGATAAAAGTCTTTGAAAGCTTTGAAAATTCGCACAAAAAAAAGACTCTTGTTCAGCAACATCTTAGCATTATCTTGTAGCGCACTTCAATAGCTACGGAACACAGTTCACAGAAGAACTGTTTAAAATATGAACATTGAGAGATGGCTTCTTAAAAATTAAATATCTGTGAAAAATAACCAAATCTGATAAAATTGGAAAAAAACTTTGGTTATTTTTCAGAAATATTGATTTATTCAAGAGGCAATATCTCAACACACATATTTTAAAAAGTTATCTGCGGGTCCAGAAGCTTGTAAACAGCTCTACAATATGTTTTGAGATGTTGCCGAACCAGTTTTTTTTCTGCACAAATATTCAAAAATACTTTTTTATCACTTTTTGTCCTATTTACATGTCTATGCTTGCCGAGACTTTCCACAAATGTTCAACAACTTATTTTAAAGCTCAGTTCAAGAGCTTTGAAACAATGTTTTATTTGCTAAGATGTTTTTTTAACTTTCTTTTTGCTATAAAAGCAGTTTCAGAGGTACATTTGAACATGTTGAACATACCGTAAATGTTGTAATAGAGCAAATTTATAATTCTTCCTTAAGATCTAGATTTTGAATATCTTGGTTTTTAAAACTATAATGACCATGTCTCTGCATAAAATCACTTCTAGCTAAATGGCCAGATAAAAACCAACCCTGTGGTCATTTTATAAGTAAATTCGGCGGGGGACTACCCGACAGACGGTAAATTAAAAACCCGGATAATTTATCAGAAGAAATTCAACAACGGCATATATTAACGGCATATATCTGGCATTTACCTCGGCATTTATCTTGGAGTTGTGCTTTTCAACTCCAAGACCCCTCCATGCATCCAATGAAATTTTGCGAGAATTTAATTTTTTAGTCTTTTCCCATGTTCCGGGCATGCTGAATGCTGAAAATTCGGGCATGCTGAAAATGGTTTGATAGTGGTAAAACGTCGTTTTATCTGGTATTTTTTGGGTTTCGGTTAAATCTACTTTTGGTGAGATCAATTTCTTCCCAATACTCAAAAAATACCATACAAAACCTTATTTTACTAATAACAAAGCGTCTTCAGCGTGTCCGGATCAGTCAAGAAAATAGGTTTTGGAACATGAAAAACGTGGAATTTGATCCAAGTGGACGACCACTTGGTTTGTTGTACCCAGGTAGTCGTACCCAGGATGGGGAACACAGAGAAGTAATATACGGTTTGAAAGCTGATGAATAGCATTTTCTCATTGCATGAAATTTAGTTTGGTCCGTTAGACAAAAACTTTGAGAAAAATGCATTTTTACGATAAAAAGTCGAGTCCTGAAAAGGCCTTTTTTAAGAATTACCACTGTTGTTTCGAATCTTGCAATGATAACTGGGCGTGTAATACCTCGTTAGAAAGCCCATCATCTGAGTTTTTAAATGATATATCACACTTTAGACCAACATCATGAAAAGTGCCGTGAATAATTAAAAGTTTGCATGAATGTCAAATTTCCGAGTGCTTGAATTCGCAGCCATTATCTGAAAACTGAATGAGAAAATCGGAAAATCGATGCAATCATGTTCAGCGTATCGTAAAAAAACATTACTGTAATAATCTGAAATACTGAAGATCGTTATCGGACTCTTCGTACGTGTCCAGGTCCAAATTAGAAAAAATTGCTCTTAAATACTACTTTTGTATTGTGCTATGTGATATACTCGGTAAGTTTATAAATAATTTGTTGAAAAAAATTAAATAAATTATTACCTCTAGAATGCTTTTTTCATACTTTAACAAATTAAGACAAGTCTCGCTTCAGAACAGTCATGCAAGAATGTTTAGTTCAAGGTTGTAAGTAATAGTAATGCAATGTTTCTCGGTTGATATGTTAATTGACTGGAACTGCTTGTTGGCATCATATGTCTCAAACTCAGTTATATTTAGTAGAAAAAGCATGGAAATTCAGATGCAGCAAAGCGCTAAATTAAATAAATAATTTTTCTTTTAGTTTAATTTCACTTTTACTCACTTGTTTGGCCACATCCAGCAACTCATTTATCCTCACAACATCACATCCATATACTTTGACTTCTAAACAGATTTGCCTTTCTTTGGGATGTTTTCCAAATAGTCTAGCAAATGGGCAGGCTTAATACTCTGGTAAACTAGAAATTGTATTGAAGAGAAGCTGTAGAGCAAAGGGAATGCATGGAATGGGAATGGAATGTCATAGTCAATAATAGAAATGACGAAGTGGCTGCAGGTGAGCACTCCAGACCAAGTGAACAGTTGGCGAAGAAAGTTTGTAATATCTTCGTTCTTTCCTTTGACGAAAAAATTCAAAATTATGCCTTGCCAGAGTCATCCGATTGACTGCAGTTTCGTTTCACATTCTTCACCTGCAAATCTTCGAGATTCTATACGTATATAAAGATTTTGACTGTCCACTTCTTAGAGATTGCTAGAACCTGCATCTCTTCAAAAGAACAGGGATCTTCAGAAGGATTGAAAAAAGCCTGAACGCTTCAGGAAGTTCAACTCATCACTATCGTCATTGTCAATAAATAATTCATTAATAACATTTAGCGGAGAAGCTGTAAAATGCTTTTGGACAAACTGATTTAAGATACAGCTGAATGAGGCTAAGACATCCAATTCAGAGCGGTTGAAGTAGGAGTAGGACATTTTCCACCGCAGAAGCCCGTCTTGTTTCCACTGTTAAGCTTTCTGGAAATACCAAAAATTTATGTTGAAATAAACGACAGATAAAAAATGCAAAAGCACAGATTTTTCACTTCAATTTTTATACCAAAATGTAGCCTGTTCATTCAGGCACCAGAAAAGTCAGACCAATTTTTGTAAAGTCAGAATTTTTAAAACTAGAGACCGTTTGAACCAAAAATTGGCATTTTTCCGAGTAAAAATAGAGAGTTTTGCGTTTTCCATCTAACTTTTGTATAGAACCCAAAATTTGTATTTTATGGGCACGTATTTGGCAACAGAACGCGGCAAATTTACTCCTCTGTCACGTCTAAAGTTTGCTTTAGCAATTTATTGTCAAAAAATCGGCGTTAATATCAATCAAGTCAAATAAATCGAAGAAAAATTTCGGAAATATTCACGAAAATCTCTTCTAGTTTTGAAATTTGTTATGTTTATCGGGCAAGTGATAGTTTATTCAAAAGCAGTGAATGTGATGAGTTTTTTTATAATAAACTTACAAGAAGTTGAAAGAAAATCGCAAACCAGAAGTGCTGTATAAAATGTTCTAAAACAGCGATTTTTCAAAATTTTGGCTTTGGCGCCAAATTTCGCTAATATACCAAAGTGCAGTTTTTGAGGGGCCGTGTTTTGGAAATTACAATTTTCAGCGTGTCGGGCACGGGCATTTCCTTTAAAATGGACAATGCTTCAAACACTTTTGGGGAGGAGTTGCTATACCAAACTTAAGCCTTTAAATGTCACAAATAAAAAAATTCGGCCCTATCCAACAAAGGGGGGGGGTGCCTTTGCTTGGTCCCTCCTGTTAAATTTTTCAGTTTTTTAGGCTTAGGCAAGGTTAGGTCAGCGTATGTTAGGACGGGCTCAAAGATGAGTCTGAGATGAGGGGACCAACGCTAAACCCCCCCTTGTGGATAGTGTTTTTTTGTCAGTTTTTTGTCGCGCGACAAAACATGTCGAAAAATATTTTGTCGCGCGACAAATACTTTTAAAAATCTGTTTTGTCCGTTGCCACAATGAGAATTTCGGGACCGGTTATGTCTATCTTTTGATACAAAAGCAGGGCTGCCATATGTCCTTCTTAAAAAGATTTGTTCTTTTTTTGGGCCCCAAATATTTTTTTATTTTGGAAGTTTAGTCAAAATCTCTTTTTTTTTGCTTCAAATGACAATAAGCACTAGATAAAATAGACTTTTTTCTTCAATTTCCTGTTTCTTGAGCTAATGTAATTTTTTTCAAATTTTGAGATGACAGCCCTGTACATAAGTCAAAATAAAAGATAAACGTGAATTGAATTGATTTCAACATAAATTGATTTCAAGATTCCATCGATTTATCAAAGTTCAATGGTCAAAACTCTTGATATAACACCATTTTTAAAACATTTAGTTGGCTGGCAGAGTAAGTCAAGAAAAAACACTCTGGATATAACATGATAAATTTCTTATAATAAGTGAACAAAATGAAAAAGATCATCAGAATTTAAAAAAAAATGAATAATAGCTAAGTAACACAGCTCAACTTCTTGCTAGCAATATGGTAAAAATTAGTGTTTTTATTAAAATAAAGTAAAATGATATTTTAAAATAGATGAATAACATTGCATGATATACAAAACTATAAAAATTTTCAAAAAAATTGGAGATTGGTCCGAGAGATGGACTTATTACCAATTTTGGCAGGACTTCCTTTTACGGAGTCCTCCCAAAAGTGTGTTTTGACCACTTATTCGAGCTTTTCAGGTCGTAATTAGTCGAAAAAACATGTTTTCAGGATTGGAAAGACATCTGCAAAAAAAAGTTTGGTCAAAAAATTAAAAAATTGTTGACCAAAATTAAAGCCTAAGCCTAAGCCTAAAAAGAGAAAAAGTGTTTGACCGAAGCATGAAAAATGAAAATTTTTGCTAAAAAAGTCGATTTTTGATCAAAATTTTTTTCTCGAAAAATGTCTTTCCCAATCCTGAAAACATGTTTTTTCGACTAATTACGACCTGAAAAGCTTGAATAAGTGGTCAAAACACACTTTTGGGAGGACTCCGTAAAAGGAAGTTTAGCCCCAATTTTTCTAAAACGCAATAATTTAATGATTTATATATCCAATTATTTGTTAGCAATCATAACATCAAAAATAGTATTGGAGAGGAAATCTTCGTGCAAAATCAAAGTTTTGTTGTTTTTTTAGTTATTTTAACTGATTAAATATTATTAATGATGTGCGGAAAGCTGCTGCTAAAGTTAGTTTCAAAGGCACTGCTAGTCATGGATTTTTTATTTTGAAAAAATAGAACTGACACGATATCAACACATTTAAACTTCCGAGCTTACGGTAAACAGTCTTAATAATTGCCGTGAAGAAATCTAAGAGTGTCAGCATTCATTGTGCAAAAACTTACTCCAAGTAAACTTTTGTTCATCTATACTTCTCCGGTATACTTGTTTTCTAACTTTTTTATTCGTAGCACCACAATATCCAACAGGCGATTCTGCTCCTCAATCAGTTCTATACTTCTGACTTGATATTGCCTCTTACACAGTCACTCTTGCGTCTTGATCATCTTGCTAGATCAGATGGGAATGAAGAATCATTCTCATTAGCAAAATATACCATGCTAACTGTCAAAGTAACTACGTTATGTTGCTGCTTTCAAGTTTGAAACAAATTTCTGCTGTAAACGAAAAAAATCCAAATTGACTAGAACAATCAGATCCAAACTCAAAATGGCTTGAATTTTTTGATGGTCCTTAACTCTGTAAAAAGCTGCTCAAACTATGTAGAGACAATGCGGGATACATTTTTGTGTAGAAATCAATGGGAAAATGCAAACCTGAGCACTCTTATGAGAAAACAATTTTCATGTGACTTTCTGCTTTGAATTTGACGTGAAAATTAAGCTTTCATCAGACCTGTACTTACTCTTTTGAAGGAAAGGTTGAAAATCTGATATCTATTACCTAAGTCCGATATAATTTAACGTCGAATTGGATTATAACAAAAAAGTTCATTAAAATTAAAAAACATGTGGTGTATAAATAAATAAATTTGAATAAATTTTCCACAAGCTACAGGTGATAAGGTTGAGGTAAGTTTAGATTCTGTATAAGCTACACTCTGCTTGAGCTACACTCTTGATAAGCTACAGCTTCGATTGGTCAAGAGCTTGTAGCTCATAGAAAAATTGACTGTGCTATATTATATGTGCAAGAGTGAAAAAAAATTGCAATGTTTCTCAGATGCATAAACTTAATAATATTCAAAATACAGTCAACGATCGTTATAACGTTTCGAGAAAAAATCCCTTTTTTGGCAGAATTATACCAGTACAGTCGACTCTCAATTTAACGTACGGTCGATTTAACATACACCCCTGATTTAACATATGACTGGGCCGGTCCCTTCAATAATAAACTCCATCAAATTACCCCCCGATTTAACATACGGCTGGGTCGGTCCTCAGGGTGTATGTTAAATCGAGAGCCGACTGTATGTGGGTGTGCGCATATCACTTATCTTAGACATGATTCCGAGAAGTACTCTTGATCATGAAATGCAATATAGAGTCTGCGGCGATCCCAAATACACGGAAGTTCTTAGAAAGTTTGTCAACGGCTTCTGCGAACCAGTGAAATTTCGAATAAAAATTTTTTTTGTGGTTTCACCAGATGATTGAAATAAGTGAAAACACCCGTCAAAATATGTAAATCTCCGTCAAATTTATTTTTACCCGTCAAATTCAAATTTCAAACAAATTATGTGAACTCCCGTCAAAAATATGTAAATCTCCCGTCAAATTTAAATTTTTAGTAAAATATGCAACAAATTTTCTTTCGAAAATCATTTGATGTCAGAATCACTTGGATTGGCCATCCCACCTGTAATGGTAAAATTAAATAGAAAGATAGAATATCTTTTGATAGTTACCACCCTTGAACAACCCTAAAATTAGGTGTACAGTCAAACTTCGATATAACGTACACCCTGAGGACCGATAATATTCACGGATTTTAATCCTCGGATAAAATCTGTATATCACTCATGTCAATTAATCCACTCATGTCCATTCACGCTCAACCTGAGTGACATATAAATTCACCGCCTCAATCTGATGCATATGTGAATTTCCCGCCTAAGGTCTATCAAACGACAATTCTAATTAGCGCAATCGACATGCAAAAATGTTCGCTACGTAAAAACCTTAAACATAACCTTAAAATACACTTTTAGCAAGCTCGAAAGTACATGGACTAGCCATAATACACCAACAAAAAAAGATATGAACGTGGTTCTGAATACTGGGGCCTACGCTAAAATAACTCAGTTCAACTGATTTTTCGTGCATCCATAGTCGCTTCGAGTGATTGGTGTCTGAGGTATATGGTGTGCGCATCTCAACTCTAAGCCACGAGCCTCTAGTAAGAGTCACATTTTATTTTCGGCGTAGGAGGCCGAATGGAAACTGATGGAAGGCGCGCTTGACGACCACTTAGAGGTGCAATAAGCAACTGACTCCCTTTATAGGGCACAAACAAGCAACGTAGAGTAAATATATATTCTTTATAGTGCGATTCTCTATAGTGCGGACTTATATAGCCGGTCAATTGAATCGCACTAGAATACTCGACTGTATGCACATTTACAGCATCTAAAGTTCGCGTTAAAAAGAAACAAACTTGTTACAAATACTACATGTAATTTCATTACACATATTTGTGTTTGAAATAGATCAAAAAGATCAAAATCCGTATTTACTTTAATAGTAGTCCTCCCCTGGAGGGAGGTTGAAAAATAGTAAAAAGAAACTAGAAGCCGCCGCTGCGCCGATGGCGCATCAACCCCTTACAGTGCGTTGTGGGGTCGCGTTTAGGTAACGCAGATAGTTTCAGCACGCTGGTGCCGCTTCGCGGCACTTCGTTGGTGCCGAATATAGCGCCACACATGTTTTGGTGTTTCACTGGTGCGCTTCGCGCACTTGCCTGGCGCCGAACACTTTCATTTTGGCCCAAGTGGGCGTTTAGCTTTTTACCGTGTCATTTTGGCCCTATTTTGGTTTTGGCCCTTTCGGTCATTTTGGCCCTATTTGGGCGTTTTGCCCTTTCCGGTCTTTGGCCCTAATTTGTGCGTTTGCCCCTTTCGGTCATTTTGGCCCTATTGGACGTTTTGCCCCTTTCGGTCTTTTGGCCCTATTAGGCCGTTTTTTGCACTTTCCGGTCATTTTTTGCCATATATTGGGCGTTTTGGCCCTTTTCCGTCATTTTGGCCCATTTTGAGCGTTTTAGCTCTTTCGGTCATTTTGGCCCTATTTGGCCGTTTTGGCCCTTTCCGGTCATTTTGCCTATTTGGGCGTTTTGCCCCTTCCGGTCATTTTGGCCCTATTTGGCGTTTTGCCCCTTTCGGTCATTTTGGCCCTATTTGGACGTTTTGCCCCTTTCCGGTCTTTTGGCCCTATTAGGCCGTTTTTGCACTTTCCGGTCATTTTGACCCTATTTGGGCGTTTTGCCCCTTCCCGGTCATTTGGCCCTATTTGGGCGTTTTGGCCCTTTTCGGTCATGTTGGCCCATTGGGTGTTTGGCAATGTTTTTTTTTTGTCCTTTTCGGTGATTTGGCCCAATTTGGGCGTTTGGCCCTTTTCGGTGATTTCGGCCCAATTTGGGCGTTTTGCCCCTTCCGGTCATTTCGGCCAATTTGGGGCGTTTTGCCCTGGTCATTTTGGCCTATTTGGGCGTTTTTCGGCTTTTTCGGTCATTTTGGCGCAATTTAGCCGTTTGGGCCTTTCGTCATTTTGCCTTGGTCCCCCTTATGGTTTTGTCAAAAAGCCACTTTTCGACTGATTTTTGAGCAATTTATTTTTTGATTAGCAACCCGTAATTTTAGCGCCGGATTCGTGCTCAGCATGGTCGATTTACTATAAAAACTACTCTTAAACCCGGTACTTTCGGTCAAAATTCGAATTCCTCAAGACAAATTTGAATATTTGAAAATCGAATATTTCCGAATTTTCGGTTTGAGTATCCACAAAAAAGTGCCCGGGCCCACCTTTCAAAAAGCTCGTATATTTATAAATTTTTGCTCATTCGACGCGCAAGGAAATGGCGCACAACATTCATATGTACACAAGAACTTTTTCTAGACCAAAAAATTTTTCCTTGATGAGAAATTTCCGAAAATTTTTTTGACCAAAAAAATTTTTCGCCCAACCAACCCCGATTTTTATTAGCGCAATCGCGAGCCTTCATGCGGTTCCCTAAGTAAGGACATAAACTTCGAAAATTAAAAGTGCCCGGAAGTGACCTAAAAAGTGAGTGTTTCAGCGGGGACCAAGCAGCGCTATAGTAAAGGGGATATATCCCATATTCAATCTGATTGAACATCTTCGGCCTGCAGTAGAAACCTCTGAATAATATCTACAATATCCACAACTTACAATCGAAAACTGGAAAGGTGAACTTACTGCTATTGAAACCTAGTCAAAAATATTGTTAAAGTTACGTTGGGCCTGATGCTGTACTGGTTAATATTGAAAAAATGAAGCAGTAAAAATCAATGAGTAGAATACAAAACAAACACAACAGAATACTACAATCTCTAGATTTAAATTCATATCAAATGATAAGATGAAAAAGTCCTAATATTGATTATAGACGGGTGCTCATAGACATCACCCCGACATGTAGTATTTTCTTACTACATTTTTTGCATTTTTGACACACTTTTTTGTTGACTACCAGGCATCTCTCAGACTAAATGTAAATCCGGATTTCCATGAGCTTCGCTTAATGACATCTCTGGTCGAAAACAAAAAACTCGGTCGAAAATGAAAAGAATGAATAGAGAAATACCGCTTCTTGGGAGGTCGTAAATGCAGTCGACACTCGATTTTACGTTACTCTTAGTTGTGAGCCATCCTGGAACATATTGGTGGCTGAAAATAAAAAACGTGAAATTTACCTTCGATTTTACACCATTTGATTTCACGCCACACTCGATTTTTGCGCCGCCGAAATTCGGTCCCCGAAGGGTGGCGTAAAATAGAGATTTGACTGTAGAAGTTCAACGGCATGGTCTAATTTCTAAAAAATATTCTGATTTTTGACACACTAAATTGAATTTCGTCACAAAATTTAAAATTTTTTTGAAAATTTAAGGTTTTTTTGTATTATTATTTTTAGTTTCAGAGCCATGGATGCATGGACGAAGAACTAGGAAAGAGGCAGTGATCATGCAAATGATGAAGGTAATTCGAAAATTAATCTGTTTAGAAGACCACAATTTCGAGGTTTTGAATGCCGGGGGTAGCTATTTAAGCCGAAAATGCAAAACATTTTTACGAGTGATTTTTATTTGCATTTAAATTCAAATATAATTTATTTACCGAGGCAGAGCTGTTCGTAATATAATAATGGTTACATCTGCAAGAGCTCCACCAATTTTCCAATATTGCATGCTCAAGCAACGTTAAAAACCGTGTCTCTTCCTTATAATGGCAATCTCAAAGTTTTGAATGTGCGCGGGACCTCATCATAGCTCGACTACTAAATCTTTTCGAATTTCAACAAATTTACAATTTTTTTTGCTAAACAATGAGCGCTAACAAAAAAAATAAGTTTATTATTATTATGACGAAATATGTATGGTCCTCGTACCTTCAAACCTATCAAATTGCCACAATAAGGAAGAGTCACAGTGCTTTAAGCGCAACTAGTGATGGTTCCAGATTTTGAAGAAATTTTTAATGCAAACCAAAAAATAATTGAAAAAATTTTTCGCAGTAAAATAGCTGCCCCTCTCCCCGCAAATTCAAAATTCAAAATTAAAATGTCATCAATGGCGATGGTCCTTAAAGGACCATGGTTTTGAACGCAGCGGCATCTCCAAATTTTAATTTGCGGGAGACACTTTTTTTGCTCTGAAAATATCCAAGAATATTTTTTAAACTATTTTTTGTTTGCATCTGAAATTTTATTAAAAATATAGAACCATTTACTAGTCGAGCCCAACGTTGCTTGACAATGCCCAGATAGGACGCTACTTTCATTGCACTATAACTACTTATATGAGGTTTCAATTTGAACTGGGCTAAGACATAATAATTCAAAATTTTAAATGCGGAAAAAATAATTCACGTTCAAATTTAATTGGTCTTGATAATGAAAAGTGTCCTCCGCCAATCCAAATTTTGGAAATTTCACTGCGTTCAAACCATGGTCCTTCAACTGACCTACGTATATTCTCGATTAGAAGGCCCCTCTCTAATAGAAGGCCCCTCTTGAGGACCTATATATCAGCATAGAAAAATAAATCCGCAAATCTGTTTTCGCGTTTTCTTAGTTAGCACGAAGCTCACCTGATCCACTTTAAAAATTTAGTTGAGCACCAAAAATCTCAAAAATCGAAATATTTTTTTCCCGACTTTTTTAGGGTTGAAAAATAGAAGGCCCGGGCCTTCTAATAGAAAATACGGTATCATGTATCTTTAGAACATGGGGTATGTCAAAGGCAAAGGATTAGGTCTTAAGCAACAAGGAATCGTAGAACCTATAACTCCTAAGGCCGCTCTGGTCGCACAGCTTTAGGTACGCAATTTTTAATCACCCCACTTATTATCTTAAGTCAATGTTTCGCAGGTTACCAACAGAAAATATACAGAAAAAGGTGAATATTAAGGCAAAAAATGTGACTGATCGGAATATCACAGGTCAGTTTCATAGTTTTCAAAAAAATACATGTGAAAACTTTTTTCCAGGTTGCAAAAGAGGATTAGAACTAAACGTGAGGGTTGCTTTTTTGTTAGATCTTGTAAATATATTCCGATGTCTTTCTAGATGGATCAGATGACTCAGCGAATTCGAGTAAAATCAAACGAAAAATCCCACACCAAACACTTGAAACAGCTTTTAAAAGGCTGGGACAGCTTACAGAAAAAAAGGCCCAGTATGCATCCTGACAATGCAATAATGCATATGCAAGTAGTTATGCAAGCTATAAGCAGTTTTATTTTGCTAGCTTACGGTTTTCTTTTCTTGATATGCTTCTCAGGCTGAGTTTATATTACAGGCGAGAACTACAGATACTAATGAAAAACACTAGTTGTGTCAAAAACGACCGTAAAATAGAGATCCTGTTGTTTTTGGAACTATACTGATGAATTGCATTCGGCAAAAGATTTGGTAAAGATTGTAAAATTGACCGTAACCCGAGTCGAGAATCGATTTTTTTTGTAGCTGTAGTTGATTCATAGTGAACAGTAAATAAAATTTAAAAGCTTAGAGACCAAAACATTTTTAAAAGTCTATCAATAGCTAAAAGAGCTGAATCATTATAGAACTCTGAATATTTCTCCAAGGATTCGTCAATCTTAGAAAAGTCTAGAATATTACTTTTGCTTTCAAAAAGAGATTTCCCAAATGAGTGCCAGATTTGGGTTTGGATAACCTTGCGAAACCGAGATTTTGCCGGCACTTGAAACTCGCTTGACGAATGGGTACCTGGAAACCCAGGTATTTATTTTTATGTCTTTATTGTGTTCAGTGTTTGTGTTTAAGATGTCTCAAGTCCCTCCTGCTGTGGAAGGACGTTTTGACTTCAGACACTATGAAAGTCTTCCTTGCTCACAATATCGTGCCAAAACTAGAGAGAGCGCTCAAAAAATTAACATTCACACGACTGATCAATTTTGTAGTTTTATGCTTTTCGAAAAAAAATTGAAAGCTTTAAAAACAAACTTTGCAAGACGAACAAGAGATACTGATATGATCACTTTTTCTAATATCATCCAATGAATTTTTTTAATATTTCGGCAGTAAACGACACAAGATATAGTCTTCTATTAATTTGAAGGCAGAAATCCTATCCCTGGATATTGCTTGAAAAACTGTTATAACCCTGAATTTACGGCAGGGCCAGCTCAGGACATTAACTTGTAGGAAAGTAATATTTCCAGGAAAAGGCGCCTAGGAAAACATGCATATAGGAAAAGCCAGGCTAGGACAATTCCACACTTGGACAATGATATGTTGGGATAGTAGACCCTAGGACAATCGACTCTAGGACAGTGGCTTTTTTGGAAAAGCCCTACAGGAAAAGGGACAACTAGGACAATGTACTCTAGGAAAATGACGTCTTTGGAAAAGATCTTTTAGGAAAAGGGACACTAGGACAATTTACTCTAGGACAATCGCTTTTTAGGACAATCGCCCCTTCTTTGGAAAAATGCCCACTAGGACAATGGACACTAGGAAAATGGCAAATTAGGGACAATTTACAGAAGGACAAGGACAACAGGACAAGAGACTATAGGAACATATTATTTTCAGACCCATAAAGTGATGTTATAACGTTTAGAAAGTTAAAAATTGTCCAAAAAGGCTTTTCCTGAAAGACGATTGTCCTATGTCCATTGTCCTAGTGTCCTTTTCCTGAAAGGCGGTTTTCCAAAGACATCATTGTCCCTAGAGTAAATTGTCCTAGTGTCCATTTTCTAAAAGGCGCTTTTTCAAAAAAGGCCATTGTCCTAGAGTATATTGTCCTAGTGTCTCTTTTCCTAAAAGGCGCTTTTCCAAAAAGGCCATTGTCCTAGAGTATATTGTCCTAGTGTCTCTTTTCTAAAGGCGCTTTTTCGAAAAGGCCGTTGTCCTAGAGTACATTGTCCAGTTGTCAATTGTCCTAGCCTGGACTTTTCCTACATTGCGTGTTTTCCTAGAAGCGGCTTTTCCCTGGCATTATTATTTTCCTACAAGTTAATGTCCTGAGCTGGCCCTGCCATTTACTATTCTTGATAGTCTGGCAATGTCCGTCTTATGAAAGAACCGTCTACTAAAAGAAATACGTTAATTTGTCCACTCTAGCAATGTCAAGCAAAGTTGAACTTGACCAGTACATGGTTCAAATTGAGAAAATTTTTAAAATGTAAACAAAAATAAAATCTAAAAAATTGCATGAATATTTTGGAGTGAAAAAGTGTCCCTCGACAACTCAATTTCAATGACGCGCGTGCAAAAAACATAATCTTTTTGAAAAAAAGATCAGGTTGTTACAGATCAGGTTGTTTGTAAAAATTTTCAAAAGCCAGAGAAAGTTTACCTAGTCTCTTTTCGATGAATAGTATGCCCCTTTAAGTATAATAACGACTTGAATTGAAAAATTTCAAATTGAAAAAAATTAGGTGTCAAGGGTATTCAACCTTCATAACTAAACACACATTATTAGAATCGCATCAAAACTGTTTTGAATGGATGGAATTGATAGGCTTAGAAACAGGCTGTGATATGATCCTAAAGCATTTTATTTCGAGAGTATTCTTTTTATTTTTGCTCAGTTAAATTCAGTGATATTTTAGTTTCACACAACTTCCATGCTCGAAGATATTCAATCTAGCAACAAGAATTCTTAATGAAGACTGGAAAAATGCTTTTCCTGAGCACGTCTCCGCATTTGAGTCATTTAAAGGTATATATAGCGGTGCTGATTTTGGATAGTTGATAAAATAAAATTTTAGAAAAAAATGCAATTTGGCCTTACTAGACTTCAAAGAAAGTGCAAAACGTCGGATGAAATGTCTACTACTAGCTCAGTCAGAATGCAACCATATAATATTTTTGTCTAGCCTTCTTAGATTTATGTATTTTTTGATTTTCATCTCAGTAAACAATTTTCCGTACTATAACAATAATAGACTCAAGAATTTTGTGGTGCAGTTTTTTGTTTTGCTCTGTGTAATGATATGAACTGTTTACTAATGACGGGCGTATCGACTTTAATTTGAAAATTTAACTACAAAGACCGCTCTTGAAAAAAGACTAGATGTTTTATTCGACGAAAAAACTCAGATTTCGCTGTGATAGCACAGAAAACTCACAGACGTTTGAAAGAAAGATCCAGACGGCTTTCTGACAGAAGTTCGGACAATTGATAGCGGACGGGCACGTTTATTATTAGACTTACTGTTTTTTTCGTAAAAAATTTTAAATGCTTTTAAAAATCGCGATAGGCAGTTTTGTAGAGCACTTGAAGGGCTACAATTATAGCCTACTACTTGTATAAAAATATCAATTTTGCGCGATGCTTTGAGGCGGTTTGGAACCCCCCGTTTTTTCCTCCGACAATTGATTAGCGGACGATTTTGTTTCAAGCTGATTGATTTCAATTTTTTATATCTTGTCAACTTAAATAACTATTTGTAAGCCCTGTTCCTCAGCTACAATTTGGTATATCAAACTTTTTTTTGAATTATTATACGGAAATATGACCATAGAAATAAAAAAAAAGTTGTCGAATTCTAGTCAAATTCAAATAAAATGTAAGGAAAATGGTTGTTTGACCACATATTAAGAGGTTTTCTCAAATTTTAAAAATCGAAAGACACGCCCTTTTGCATTTTTTGAAGCTTAATGATTTCTCTAACAAAATGAAATTTTGATCGTTGTCGTAGGACCACTCTTAATCAGTGTTGGTTCCAGCGCCGGGATCGGCGCCGGCGCCAGCGCCGGCGCCGACTCTTTCTGAAAAAGGCCTCCAGCGCCAGCGCCGAGCGCCGCCCTTAAAAAATTTGGGCTCCGGCGCCAGCGCCGGCGCCGACCTATTTTGAAAAAATGCCCCAGCGCCGGCGCAGCGCCGGCGTTCAGGCAGCGCCGACGCCGGCGCCGGCTTGATAGTTTTGCTTTTGCTGTAAATTTCTCTTGAAAAATTCTATTTTTTCAACCGTATGTTTTTTACAGTGAAAGTGATAATAATTATTTGCTATCTACCGTATTTCCTCTAAAAATAGCCCCCGGGCTATTTTATTCAAACCTCCATTTTCAGAAAAATTGAATTCGATTTCGGATCTTTTGGTCTGAAAATTAAGAATCTAAAAAGTGGAATCGGTAAGCTCGTGGGAGTTAAGAAAAACGTATCAAACAGCTTTGCAAAATATTTACTCTGCTCCGAGATACAGACCTCAAAGTAGAGGGGGGCTATTTTGGAAGGAGGGCTATTTTAGAGGAAATACGGTATATCGATTAGCAAGCAATACTGTTTATTATTTCTCTATTAGTTCCTCATGATGAGTGAATTTTGAAATACAGGGTGTTTAAAAAAAATCGCAGAATTTGAGATGGCTATAACATTTTTCTACAACAATTTCTGTTTCCACTAATCGTTTTCTCTTGACGGGCAATTTCGTTAAATGTATAATGTCAAAAGTATGATTTTCGCTTGTTCCCCCTGTTGTTTCGGTTTAGCCATCTAGGAGCACCGCACAAACCAGGACCAGAAAGGGACCAAGCGAAAACCGTATTTTTGACATTATACACCAAATGAATTGCCCGTCAAGAGAAAATGGTTGAAGGAAACAGAAAATTGGAAATTCGGCCTCGAAAACAAGTATAGACCATTTAAAATCTTGTGGATTTCTCGAAACACCCTGTATTTTCCTTATGCTGAAAAATAAGTCCATATAGTGGAGTTATTAGAGAAATGAAGTTCATGAAAGAAATGGTAATCACAGTAGTCTTGTGAAAATAAAAGTTGTGTGAATTACTTTTTCAACAGATAGATATACACCTTCGATATTGTTACAAAAATAAAAAAATAATATAATCATATAAATAAAAATTTAAAGAAATGAAAGAAATTGCAGCACAAATCTGATATTTAGTTTAAAATTAAGAATAATTGTCTTTCCTCAATTTGAGCTGTTAAATTTTAGAAACAGCGCCGGCGCCATAATCGTTCAAAACAGCGCCGGGGCCAGCGCCGGGACGAAAATTTTTAGCGGCCGGCGCCAGCGCCGGCGCCGACCAAAATTATTTCATTGGCCCAGCGCCGGCGCCGGAGCGCCGGCCCGGCGCTGTTTTTTCCCGGGGCAGCGCCGGCGCCGGCGCTAGCGCCGGCGCCGGAACAACACTGCTCTAATGGCTTAAAATAAGGCAAAACGGCACTTTTTAGGGTTTTCAAATCAACCTATTCTGTATCTCAGTGCAGAGTGATC
>SADC01000671.1:0-16033 GCA_004194705.1 Ditylenchus dipsaci | reverse complement strand
AGAGAACATCGCTTAGAAAGACATTGCTGACTTTCCCGTCTGCTTGACGATAGAGGACAGCGTAACTCAACCGCTGCGATATGCAAATCTTGCGAACAGAGGTCGAATGACGGACGAGCATAAAAAAGACACTGTGGTGAAACAGCTGAAGAAGTTCTTTACCACGGAAGGCCTCCGCCAGAGTTATTTGAAGGCACAGTCACTGTTAGGTCCAACGCGTGTATTCAATGTATCCAATCAGTGTATCAGAAAGTCAGTGTATCCAATCGGTGTATCCAATTAGTTTTGTATCTAATCGGTAATATAACATTCCTAGAGGTGCACTTGAAAACGCACCTAGAGCACTGTCATGAGTTGAGTGGAAATTCGTCTGATTGAAATGTGTTTTGCTCTAAAAAATATGCTTAGCATTCGATAAGGTACTAAGTACCTCTTGGATAAGTACTATACAGAATTTAACCTAGTTCACTTAAATTTGAATTCCAAAACTGGGGAGTTAACCATTCATCCAGAGTATCCACCGATCAAAACCAGTGGCAACATTTTTTTCAGGTGGAAAATTAACTGAACTGATGGGTTTCGCACTATCCAGGAGTTGTAAACAAACTCTCATCATAAATAGATTTTGGCGCTCAAATGTCGGCGATCAAATGTCATTTTGCCAGTTGAAAAATTGCTTAAAGAATTGCTTAGAGAATGTCTTAGAGAATGCCTCAGAAAATTGCTAAGAGAATGTTCTCTAATGTTTTTTCTAAAGCAACCTCTAAGTAATTTTCTAACAAAACACATATTACATATAAGTTTCGTCAGCTGAAAAGTAGCTCAGAGAATAGCTTAGAGAATGCCTTGACGCTACGCTGGCTAAGCCTGTGCTGCTTTTTGCCTACATGAGGTCGTAATCTCGCCTAAATGACTGCGTTAAGTCAACTTCCGTCTAGGCTATTGTGAAGCGCAATCAAAACTTTTTCAAATAAATGCATTACAATTCCAAAAACATAAGATTCTAAGCGTGTATGAATAAGAATGTGAGTTGAACTCACTGGTGCTCAATATTCATTTTTATTTCATGATCAGCGCCAGCTTCGCTAGCGCTGATCAGAGGCAGAGAAACACACAGAGTTGTTTTAAGCAAAGAGTACAATGCTTGCTGTGATAATTCGGACAATAATTTTCTATGAACGTACTGACAGCTTGCTTAGCAATAGATATTCTATAAGCTGGCTGGGGCAGATCTTTAGCGCAGTATAGACTGCTCACTTTGCTGCAATAAAAATCGGAATTAAGCGTCTATATAAGTTAATCAAAACGCATGCTTTCACAAATTCATAAATTTAATTTATTTTCATAATTACTTAAAATGTACTCATACACGCTTAGGATCTTATATTTTGTCAGTTAGGTATCTGTAAGTTGGACTGATAACATTGTTGAAAAAAGCCCATCAACGCTTCGACAATTATTCGGCTGTAAGAAGTTACGTGGTGGTAATATTAGGTCGTGTCAAAAGTTCGGTCGTTTTATTTCAAAAGCAATATTTGTGGCGTTGTGTTTTTACCATAGACTTTTTTAACATTTTTCAAAAGTTTACCACATGTTTTGTAGCCAAGATTCTCAGCTACAAAATGAGTAGTAAACTTTTAAAAAATGTTAAAAAAATCTATGGTAAAAACACAACGGCACAAATATTGCTTTTGAAATAAAACGACCGAACTTTTAACATGACCTAATAGTATTAGAAGGTTTTTTCAGTGATTCTGCAGCAGTCAATAAAAAGCTCACATTACCGTTATTTCAAGGTAGAAGATTTTGGGATGCTACTTAGAGCCGAATTTCGCAAGATAAATACATATTATCTTTGATCTCAGCGCCCGAATTTTTTAAAATTTATTCTTGTATTTGTATTTTTATCCTAATCATTTTTGCAATTCAAGGACTTGTGCTTATAGCGGCGGTCGCCCCAAACCTTCAACTCCTTCGCTAGTCCTAGTGATGGTTCACGCCATTTCTTTTTTATAAATCATATTATTTTAGAAGATCCATTCGAGAAAATGGCAGTTTTCAACTTCGTATTGCTCTTTCTAAATTTTATTTTTATTTTTGAATCGGCCGATGCTAGTGGACATTTGAGTGGTAAGTCGAGCCTTTTTTTTTTGTTCTTAGAATTAAACACTCAAAAACTTCAATTTTCAAGTCAATTTTTTAAGTTTCCAGGTGTCGAAATTTTTTGATTTTCAATTTCGAGTCTGTAATTGGTCTTTGATTCATTATTTGTTTAATAAAATACAATTATTGAGATATTTAAAGCTAACAATGTCGAAGACTCAAAATTTTCGAGTATTTCGTGTGCTTGAGCTCCAAGATTTTGACCTCATACGGTAAATGTAGACTTAAGGTTCTGTAAAACCATAGTCTTTCAGACAAGCAGTCACCTTTGTTTTGTTTAGAAGCGATTAGTGATGGCACTACTTATGGTAAAAAAATCGACTACATCGTGGAAGGTGAAAAAGTCAGCACTATTCATTTCACCATAGCTGATGGTGTGTGCAATATAGGGCATATTGATACACATGATGGCCATGAAGGCAAAGGATATGCCACTACTTCCTCATACTCTTTGAAACTATGTTCTACAATAAGGCATACGCAAGTTTACACTTCAAGCAGCGGACGACTCATTAGTTGAGTTTTATAAAGCACGTGGGTATAAACAAAAGGCAGGAGGCAGTCGTGCTATGAAAAAAAGCTTGGTTAATATGCTGACAAAATTGCAAATTGCTGACAAAGCAGAATATATCAAAGGATTGAGAAGTTAAAATGTTGAGTATTTTTTTTTAATTGCTACAAATGTTACGAATGTTTTCGGAGAAAAATAAATAGTTTAAACATATTTGTAAAAAAACATATAATCAAATATACAGGCCAGAATTTTTAGGGATCATAGTATAGTGGGTTCGCCTGAATTGACCCTCAGAAATGTTTTCTCATTATTCAAGATGAATATATGTTAATTTATTTTAGCAACAATATACTATTATATTGAGTTATTATTGCTTTTAGTTCTCAAAACAAGATATGACGTAAAGTTTTGAAAATAAGATTTGAAAACCCAAAAAAGCCTTATCAATCAGTAGAGTACAACTGATAAGTGAAGTACAGATAATTGGTCAGGTGGTACCTATTCCAAGATTAGGGCTGGGTTGAAAAATAGCACTTTTGTGAAATACCATTTATAACACAAAAAATCAAAACCAGAAGAGATATCTGAATTTAGATGAGAAACCAATACACTCATATGTTGGGTGGTCACCTTATCACAGGAAATACGGCAGATGAATATTCATAAAATAGAAAAAACAAGTCTTAGCGGAATATCCACACAATAGTACATACTGAAAGCCGAAAAAAAATCTCAAGGCATTGTTTATCCATCACAAAAATATCATATTTAATTAGGGAACTATCGTCCCAAAACAGAACTACATGTCTGTATGTTGCTTTTGGTCCCATAGTACTTTTGGGACCAGTGCGACTTTCAGGGACTTTTTTAGCCCTGATAAGTCCTTTTTAAATTAGAAAAGGGCGAAAATCTCACACTTGGCTACAGGTAATACTGTATTTTCGTTATTATACATTTCACAAAAAGCACCAAATTGCAGCTGTAAACATCTTTCAATAGCTTGCACATATTAACTACTAAATGTCAGGCGGCGCTAATTTGATCAGCACCAATTTGATCGGCACCGATTTGATCAGCACTAATTGATCAGCACCAATTTGATCGGCACCAATTTGATCAGCACCAATTTGATCGGCACCGATTTGATCAGTACCAATTCGATCAGCACTAATTTGAACAGTACCAAGTTGATAAGTACTTATTTGATCGTCACCGATTTGATCAGCACTAATTTGAACAGAAAAATTATGTCAGTTTTTGGTTAGATGATGTTGACTTCGAGTTTTACTTAATTCAGTTTTATACTTTTCACAAGAAAATATGAGATATCCAAAAAAGGAATTTATCATCAAGGTAATCAACCTCGATTGATCTGCTCTCGAGTAGTTTTGGTAATTGCCGTTTTTGCTCTGCATTCTTTTACAACTATCAGTTGTTAACGAATCTCTATATAGATACAGCATCCGAAAAATATATGTTAGGCACAAAGTATGTTGTTTATACTGCGAAAAGAAATAAGACAAAAAGTTGTCCAAGCACGCGAACAAAAATTAATTTCTTGAATTTGTCTCCTGGAAGTGGCTTATAGAGCTAAAACATGCGAGAAACCGATCGCGATCATCAGAAAAGCAGGAAACGGCATCTGTTGCCCGTAAAAATGCAAATAAAAAGTTAAATGCATTCATTGTGCTCAAAATTGTGAAAACAATGATATTGAAACATGCGTGTTGACGGCAACAGATGCCGTTTTCTGCTTTCTTGATGATCGAAATCGATTAATCACATGTTTTTACCCTATAAAAATAATCCGAAAACCATTTTTTACGTGCTTGGCAGTGATAAACGACAGTATCTCCAAAAATCTTTGAATGTGACTAGAAAAACAACTTAGCTCTATTGTTAAATAAAGGCAAAAATGGATTAGCTTCGACAACGGAGTCAACCGATTACTAACTTAAAAAAGTTTGTGGTTCATGAAATTCTAACATTTTCTAACGTTTTGAAATCAATCTAATTTTTTTATCAAGTCCTACTTTTCGCCACTCTCAAAGGCCGTGTGTGTATTAAATATTGAAGGTTAAACTTGAATTTACAATTTATGAAGTTTTGTTTGCCATCATTTTTCGCACCAATAAGAAAAAACTTGGCAATTTTTCTGATAATATTTATAATATATATATACTGAAAGAATCATGGTTTTTGAAATCAGCGGCGTTCCCGAAACTTGAATTGCATTAAAACACTTTTCACTCCAAAAATGTGTGTAAGAATAATTTTGTTATATGAATTGTTTGGATAAAATTCAAAGTTAGCTGATTTGTCCGATCTTGCAGAAGCCGTAGATGTTTTGAAATTTTTAATCGAATCTCCGAGGCAAACGAAAAATAATTTGCAATAAGTATTCTCTGGCATTTTAGAAGATAAAAATTATCCACCGCCAGTTTCAATCCAGGAAATTCGATAAGCAATGGTCTTTTAAACAAAAAATGCATGTTATAGTTAACTTATTGTTTTATTTGATCATTTATTTAGTGGAAGAATTGGGCGATAACGTCTCACTTATAAGTATGAATCCTCGTGCATTCATAGTTTAAACTGGTGGACAGACTCTTAATATTGACCACTTGCAAAGTCATTAAGTTTTTCAACTATCAAACTTTGAGAAATCAGTCTTCCAAATACATCTACAAATAAATCTAACTGCTTTTAAATTTAAACAAGATTATTTTTATTGTTTTATTGTCATTCACTTTTTCACTTTGTTCATTTAACCGATAAAATATTGTTGCTGAACTTTTTTGTACACAGAACTGGTTATAGGAGACAAAAAACATGTCTACGGATATGTTAGATGTTGTTTCTGCTTGTCTCGCTAGGATCTGGTATGAAAGGATTCGGTATATATATCCTACTACTATATTGGATGCTTTTTGTCCGTTCATCATCTTTTTGTAACGCAAAAGAGACTGGAAAGCATGTTTTAAGCACAGTTTCGCGCGAATAAAACGATTTTGGATGTTAGTTCACAGTGCAGACAAGAAATTTACCGATTCAAGGGGTATGTGGTCTAATCCAAATGGCGCTGCCCATATACTTAGGTATCCAGGCAACTACATTCAGATGTTAGCACCCAGGTTCTCAGGTTTTCTGATTCAGGTGGTAGTACCTACTGTCTAAGTGAAAGCGGGCGACGGTAGATTGACCTTCTTCAAATTGAACCTCTACAAATTGTACCCCGGTAAATTGGCCCTCCGGTAAATTGAACCAAATTTGTAGTGAGAGAATTTCTTTTATTCAAATGAGTTTTGACGCTGATGTCATATGCCTTCCAACCGCCAACCTTCAGTAGCGGCTGTACGTATAGGAAAGGGAATATTTAAGGACATATAGACGTGGGAGAAAATATTTAAGGCTCTTTTGTGCCGCTTGATTCACCCTCAACGATCCAGATCCACCCTAAGTGGTCCAGATCTGTTATTAATAATCCATATCCACCCTCAATAATTTAGATTCATCCTCAGTAGTCTTGATTTACCCTCAATTTACTCAGAATATTTTGGTGTCCTCTTGGTTCATTTGGACGTTCAGTAATCGAAAAATGCAGTCAACTCTCTCTATAGTAGGGTTGGGTGATGGGTAATTACCGTATAAATACTTCTCCGGCCGTATTTCTTCGTAATTACTTGAGTAATTACCCGGGAAATACTTTTTCCGGAGATTTACCCAACCCTACTTTATAGTAAAACATTTAAATTAAGCATTTTTGTATTATGAAGAGCTCTCATTATTTAAAATGTTATTCTATAATCCAACCTCAGTTCTTCTGGATAATCTATGCGAAAACCAAACCGAGTGGTCGTCCATTTGGTGCAATTTTTTTATGTTTTTGGGTTCCAAAATATGCCTTTTGCACTAACTCGAGCATTCTAAACAACTTCTGTTGATTGTGAAATGCCATTTTGTAAGGTATTTTTTGAGTTTTTGTAAAATTGCTCAAATTACAGACTACAAGGTGGTACTTAGGTATTACTGTTGAACCTACATATTGTACTTTATTTGGAGATCTCTACGTAATATCCGTATTTATTTTAGAAGGTCGACAGTCTCCAACAGCTCGACACCGCCTACCTCAGGCTAGAGAAATTATTTTGCAAATTTTCTTAACTCTCCCCAGTTCTACTGATTCCGCTTTTTGGTTTTGGATTTTCACCGAAAATTCCAAATTTTTCAGATTTTTGGAGGATTGGAAAAGAGGAGGCGTTTTGTAACATTTAAGGCATAGGAAGGGTAGTCCAGCCGCTGACCGCCAGCGTACTTTAGGATGGACTTCAACATAAGTCTAAGCGCACGCTAAAGATTGAACCCTTTTAAATTGGTCGATTCAAATCGGACCCGTTCAAATTGGGCTAAAGTCAAATTGGGCCAATTCAAATTGAGCCGAATATAAGTTGGGCCACATTTTTTTGCGGAAAAAGACGTTTAATTTCTGAATACAGTCATGCATTGATAAAAGCAATCTCTGCGGGACGGAAGAAATGCTCGTTATATCGAGCGTTCATTATACTGAAGGGTTCATTATATCGAAGTGCTTTTACTGAAACTTAATAAAGGGTTCGGTTTTTCTTACTACATTTGCGTATCCGAGGGGTTCGTTATATCGAAGGTTTCGTTGTATCAAAAGCTAAATAGCCATAAAAAATAACAGGGAAGAGGAGAAGACTAAGGTAAATAAATAAAAGTGCAACCTTAACTTTTATTTTTTCTCATAATGATATTATTTGTGGAGAATTGAAGTTTTTAAAACAAATTTCTTATTACTATATCTGGAACGCGACACCTTATTGTTTGGAAAAACATTCTGAAAACTTTTTTCTTAATGTTGTATTTTTTTTATATCAGAAGTGGACCTTATTCGGTTCGGTTAAGACATTTTTTTTCAAATTGGCGAGTCTAACTAAGTACCAAAAGTCTTGAAAAACAAAAAATGAAATATCCTGAAAAATCATTTCGAGAGTGAAAACGGCACAATTTGAAATGGGTTTAATGGAATTGACTGCGAAAAGTGGGATTGACTGCTCTATATTTCTTATGTGCAGCTCTTTTATCAGTGATAGATCGTTAGTTGATTTAGAGAAAACAGTCAACACGGTTGTTTGTCAATGCGTCTCAGGCTCTTCATCTTTGCATTCGTCGAGTCAGGCTCCGCTTGAAAATTTTATTGACATGAGGAGACTGACTGTTAGACATGGCTTTTGGGAAGGCAAAAGGCACAGGTGCATAGAGATTTATTGATTAACAGACTCACCTTTTCCAAAACTCGTTATTTTGCAAGGAAACATATAAATTTCAACCTTTTTCCTTTTACGAACGCCTCATAAAAGCGATTCGAACTTTTTTGTATGATATAGGCCTTGAGATGCTTTTTAAATTAAATCTTTCGGGTGCGGCGACTCAATTTGAAAAGATTCGATAAATTAAGACTATGCTGTAGCTGAAGCTCATATTTATTTATTTTTGAGATTCATGAAAAAAAAAGTTTTTTTTAGAAAAAAGGAAAAAAGGTTACATAATATTGTTTTGATCATTTCCGTCGCATAAAATTACTTACAAGCCGTTTAAACAATATTCATACTTAACGAAAAATGGTCAAAATCGAGCTAGCAAAACTGCCTTTGAAAAATTGATTATCACTGTAAAGCGTACTTGTTTGCCGATATTCAGAAAGCTACCGATCTACTAATACTCCAGCTAATGACTAATGACTGCTTAGGACAGCTAATGACTAGAATGAACCACAAAGACTTCTACTCCTGAAACACTTATTATACAATTTAAATATATTGTAAATAAATAAATGTCATAAATAAATGATAATGTTAATGTATATAAATAAAACAAGTAAAGCGCTTTTCACGGCGTGTCAAATTGACAAAAATCGAAAATGTGTACCACTATCGGGGCACCACCACCTAAATACCCCTGGCTGGGTACCACAACCTTGGCACTTCCATCCGGATACCATCACCTGGTCACTTTTATTCGGGTTTTACCACCTTTGTACTTTTATTTTGGTACCACTTCCTTGGCACATTTATATGGATACCAATTCTGGGTATCACTACAGTAGACGCTCGATATAACGTCCCTCAAGGACTGTCCAAAATGGGCCAAAAACGGCCAAAAATACATAGTCAGTTGTATGTGATTATTTTAGAAGCATCATTGACGGCCACACATCCACACTTTTTATTTAGCCCGAGTTTGGGACATGGAGCATTTATGCTGTCGAATATAGCATAAATGCTGTGCTATATTTGAACAGTCAGCATAAAGGTTGTCTGATATAAAAGAAGTGAGCGCAGACGATGTTTTATATTTAGAACAGTGTGCACAGCGAACATAAGCAGCAATTCTATATCATTTTTTACAACAATGACTATTCTGTTTACAATTTGCATCTTAATTCTTTGCAAAAATAATTTTGGTAAGTAACTTAAAATCAATTTTACAAACATGTATATTTTTTAAGTACACTCTCTTTGGCGAAAAGATGACCAAATTTATTGTAAGTCTGAATTTTCTCGCAGAAAATGAACAAATAATTTCAGTCAGCAATTTAATTGAAAGACAGCTAAGTCATTTCAACAAAGAGTATAAACACATTCTTATAGAACATAAATTAAAAAGATCAGATTTTACCCAAGGTGTGGTTGTAGGACTTGGTGGGCAGATGGGCCAAATATACAAAGTTAAATTCATGGATAACCATGTGGAGAGGCTTATACAACATAAAATTATCTCACATGAACAAGCTGGAAAGACATTTGTAATCAAAATACAAATAAAGCCTCGAAAATAGAGTCATACAAATATGCTTCTGCTTTGGCTGCTCACCCTTTCCTTGAAAAAGTTTATTATTACTTCAAAGTTAGTTTTTTCAAAAAATGTTAACTACTAAAATTAATTCATTCAGGAAACACAGAAAATGAAACTATTCATTATATTGTCAGTGAATATATACCCGGTGAAACATTATTGAATTCTGTTGCTGACTATAACTCAGAACAAGCTATAAATATGATGGCCCAAATTGTGCTAGGCCTGGAAGCATTGCATGTTAACAAAATATCGCACAATGACATTAGCGAGGTCAACATAATGATGGTCACAAAACACATGCAAATCAAGGTTGTTAGAAAATTACTCACAGTTAATTTTATAAAATGTAAACTTTTTTCACGTTGCCTGAAAAAAATTCCGCAATTTCATCTCTGGACCATAAACTATTCGCTTGTTGGAGTAAGCGTACGCCAAAGACTGCGTACGGATTCGGTATAGGCTTGGAAAAAGTGCGATCCTACGATATCCTCCTTGCGAGTCGGCGCTCTTACCAATTGAGCTATCGGGTCAACCCAGGACTGTGTCTTATTTCTCTGCTATCTGCCTCCTTTACATTGGTAGAGCAGAAAGTTATGTTATTTTATTAGAACATACATGTATATATCTATGCATATATCTAAGCTAATGGTTTATGCGTTTTTGCAAATTGATATCTGGTCTACGAAAAATCTTCGTATTTTTGAAAACTGGTTTGTAATGCACGTGAAATTTCGATGAAATTTTCGAAGCTTGAAATCTCGAAGCATGAAATTTTGAACTGAAAAGACAACATGAACAGCTTATTTTTCACTGACGAGCTTTTCTTTCTCTCAATAATACTTTCTAGGATTACAAGTCATCACTTTTACTTTGAAGCTTCGAAAATGTTCAGAAATGCACAATGAGTATATGAATAATTCTTATATGAATAAGAAAATCAAAGAAAAATACAAAACAAATATTTGAGCAGAGAAAGGTTATTCTGCACAAGATTATATTTGGAAAAAACGCCTTGTTGAACAAGAAAGCACAATATTTATTGTGCTCTGAGTTTTTTTAACGGGCGTATCAGCTGGTTACAGCGGCAACTTCAAATTCGCAAAAGACGGGGGTTATTAGGCTCACATAGCGTTTTTCATTACTTATCGCTCTTTGAAAAATAACAGAATTGTATTTTTAAAAAATTTCTCGTTTAAATATAACTGGTCCTCGACTTCAAAAAACTGTAAAGGTCGTGTACAGACTATTTTTTCAATAATTTTTCAAATATAGTCAATACCAAATGTATTTTCCAGATATTTTTTATATTTTGTAGATAATTGATTATGGTCTAGCATCTCGAAAACTTCAACGAGAGCTGAAAGACTTTAACAATTTCGGGTCAATTATGGTAGAATTGGTTTGTTGTGTCTGATGAACTTTAAGAAAATTATATATTTTTCATTTAGTTCAAACATAGAGATAGTCTAAAAGATTCTATTCAGTGCAAAGAGTTTCTAGAAAACATTAGCATTACTAAAATCAACACAATTACGGATGGACTTTGAACAAGCACGGTTTAGAAGATATTAAACAACATAGCTGCTTTGAAAAAATCAACTGGATAGAGCTTTATGAATCTGGTGTAAGAAATAATCTCGATTTCACAAAAAATACTGCAAGTACTTCTGAATCTGTTGAAATGAAAGTTGATCCTTGGCTGAGAAGAGAAGGCGATGAATTTATTGATCCGAGATAATAAAATTTTAGAGACTACTTGAAATCGTGAAAAAAATAATTAAAACTACTAAAACTGAAAAAAAATTGCATCTGAAAAATAAATATCTTTTGCTATACGCCTTTTCAAAATATTCTCGTACTTTTTGGGTTTAACACGTCCTGACCTAACTCTGAGACCGGTGACTTTCAGTGCGAAATTTCATGGAAAATCTTTATTTTTAAATGGTTTTTCAAAAAAGGCAGTCTTGTTTGAGATTTTGACCAATTTCTGAATGCATCCAATGTCACCTGTTTATGTTCGAAAAGTCAACTGGTACTCAAAAATTTAATATATACAAGCATGACATCAGAATCTTGTTAGAAAGCGCAGAAAGTCAGCGCACAGATGACATTGTATGTAGGGATTCATGAAAAAAAAAATACGAAATGTTTGGCCCGAAGCAACAGTTTTTTAAAATGGCTTTTTGACTTAAATGTGTTAGTTAGTTAAATGGTATACAAATGCGTGGTCAGCAACCCAATATGTCATTTAAAAGTTTCCGTCGTATTTTTAAAAAAATGGTTCTACAATATTGCTTGCTTACTCTTCTTTTTCGTCCATTGCTTTTGGTTTTTTTCATTCCTTAGCTTCTTATTTTATCACGTCACATCATTTTTTTATTCGATGATGATGAAGCAGATTTTTCAACTAATTTTTTGGATAGGAGCTCGTGAACATTAACACGAAAGTACTAATTTTTAGTAATTTTTTTTTCAAACTCATCTCATATAATCTTCATATCTTCAATCTCTCTAAGTTTATCTGATCTTAATGCCATTTCATACGTCAGTGAAAATTTGGTCTTTTTCGGCGCGGTGTAAGATTGATTTTAGTACTTTTGAAATTGAATGTTGTGAAGTAGTCCAGTGTTTTGTCCGTCAGTTTACTATCAAGTAGATTATATTTGCGGAATGTAGCACAGAAAAGTAAAAGTATAAATTAATTTTTTTAAGACTTGCTTCATACTTTCGCCTTTTTCATGCTACATATTGAAATTATTTTCCAGGATATATTTTTTAGAAACTAGTATCGCAGGGCTACCTTATTGTCAAAATAGTCATCGAAAAAGTGGCTAAACTTTTTATTGGTTATACTGAAAAACAAAGGTATGGAAGCTCTTTTTGCGGATGGCTGACATTTTTCCGTTTCATTCAATTTTCACTTCAAAATCACAAAAATGCCATTTCTAACTATCTCATATTTATGTAATGCGAAAAAACCACAGGGCGTTCTCACTCAGGCTCATCTCAATATTTGGTGTGATCGTCAAATAAGTTGTCAATATAGGCGAATGGCAGACGGTTGTCACATTATGCGGAAATAAATAAAACAGCGGGCACTTCTTTTTTTCTTAAAAAATAAAAACGCGCCAGGAAATATAGAGCAGTGCGTTTGCTGATTTTCAACTTTTTGCATAATTTTCTCAATTAGTCTAGTCAGAAATATGTTAAATACGAAATGCAATACGAAAAACGACTTTTTTCATTTTTTTAGGATATTTCTTGAAAAAAATTGGAAAATTTATTATTGCTGATGCTGCAAAATTGATCAGCACTGATTTTGTCAACTCTTATTTGATCAGCACTTATATTTGTAAGAGTATTGACAATATCTCAGCCTACTTAGTAATGTATTCTTGACTTTCTTTGGCTTATGAAATGTCTATCCTGGTGTCGCGAATGCGATCTTAATACGTCAAGAATCACTGTATTGTTGACTAGTATGTTTGAAATCTATTTTTCAAATTAACCACTCTTCTTGCCACTATATTCTATACTATACGAAATTGCCGGGATTTTAAATTTTCAGGCCAAAAAATTAACACAGCTTTAAGCCAACATTCACCTCGGTCAAACTACACTCAAACACACAAAAAGGCATCAGGTCAAAATCATGGTGGAAATTTGCTATTAAAAACAACATAAAACCAGTAACATGGTAATTTGGGCTAAAAATGTCAATGGCGCAAAAATTACCATATTTGGGGGTTTTCCTATCAAAAATACCTTTAATTTACTTTAAGTCCAATAGGGTGACGTTGCCTTTTGAAGGAAAATTTGGTGACAATATTGTAATGTTGTCCTACTTGGACAACATTTTCCAAAACGTCCGAAATTTTTTATTGTAATTCATTGAAAATTATTTATTGTATCTAATCGAGCAAAAAATTTATATTTTCACTATTCAACTAAAATGGTGTCCAAGAACACCAGCAATCAGAAACAGGCTTCGACAGCTACAGTCCCCAGATTAATCCCCCGGAAGCAAGTTCCCCGGCTTGGGTCCTTGACCAGGTCCGGGAGAAAGACAAACTCTTGGACCGGCACATGCAGGATTGGCAGCAGTCCTTCTGGCAATCCCTCTCCATCCGTCGGCAGACCGCCTTCGCCAACTACACTCAAATGGTGAGCGCAGCCACCCAAACCCATTCCCTGGTCGCCCTGATTTACTAATCAGGCAAGACCTACTTAGTCAAAACCCGCCTGGATGCGTCAACCCTCCTCCAACCGCCCAGGCGGAAGCTCGAGCCCCGCCAGTCTCACGACTCCACTTCAACGTGATGTCTTCCATGCCACATAATCGACCCCGCACTTGGGAGGAACTACAAATCCGCTACAGAGAACACCCAGAAGCTTTTCACGCAGGGAAATGCCAGTCAACAACAAGCCGTTCGTCTACCGTTGACGGCGGCAAAAGCATGAACGGGTGGTGTAGAGAGATGGGTCTTGGAACCGAGGGCTGCTTATCCCATAACAAAGCTCGGATGTCTTGGATTGGATCCGTGACACCCTGAATTCTTCGACCAATCCATCCGGAGTATTGGACAACAACAGCAGCCACTGACTCACCACGAGGGAATGTCGCGAAGCGAAGAAGTCAAAGAAGGCCAGAACTCTACGCCCCAGTGAGAGTAAAATGGTAAGTTATTTATTTTATCCCCCTAAAGGGTTTCTGTTTTTTGGTTGGAATTGAGAGCATATAATTGTTATTTGAATGTTTTTTTCCTAGCTAAAAAACCTTGCAAGGGAAGCATATTTTCGGTGCGTAGTCGTTCGCAAATTAGACATTGTCCTTTTTTGCGAAACGTTTCGCAAATTTTGACATTTGCCGAATTTCGAATTAATTTAAATTCAAATCTCGAGACAAGTTTTGAAGGCCTACACAGATAATCAAGCTATGACGTCGTGTAGGCTGTACAGTCGAGTCTCGATTTTAACCTACCCCCTGGGACCGGGCCCTAGGGGTACGTTAAATCGAGGGGTACGTTAAATCGGGGGTAAATTGACGGAGTTTATTATTGAGGGACCGGCCCTAGGGGTACGTTAAATCGAAGGGTACGTTAAATTGGGGTACGTTAATCGAGACTCGACTGTACTTTTTATCTTTAAAGGTTATTTTTGCTTTGTATGTTGCAGCTCGATCAAGTTGAAACAATTCCGGGCAGATGAAAGCAGTTAGACAAAGTGAAAAGGCTCATATGTTCCGTATCTGCAACGAAAAGGGAGGAAAAGAGTACTGCGCGTGTTATCACTGCGGCGAGTAAGCATCCTTCATTTTGCACATTCTAGTAATCATTTATTTGTCTTTAAGTCACCAAGGAATCCGTCGAGAGGTACATGAGACACATGAAAAAAATAAATGTCGTCATTTATTTTGTGATTTAGATGGGAACTCGTGGCGATGCGAAGCGACAGGGATTTCGAATTAGAACCAGATGCAAATATCTGGCCATGGATGCGACATTCGACATACGCTCGCCTGATTTAGTAAACTGGAGTTGTAAGTATTCTGTTGAACAATCTTTTTAATTGATGTCTTCTACTCGGATGTAGCTGCCGCGTGAAAACAGATGACGTACTCAAGCCAAGAGGCGGATAGATGGTCATTGTATGCGCCCTGATGAAGCAGAAGACGACAAAAATCGTCTTCAATGCAGTCTTGGATGCGTCGATGTGACTTCAGACTGGTCCCGGATTATAACAGGTCTTATGGACTTCAAGCAAGCAGAAGTAAAAGCGGCGGTGGTAATTCTCGGAACTATGTAAGCCTTCGTTATTGTTGGACTCAGTGAATTTGTGTGTTTTAGAGCATACCTGACAGCCAAGATGGAGAGAAGAGAACTACGAGTAAAACATGGAGGAGCGGATCTGCTTTAACAAGAATGTGGCTTATCAGGAGCTCGAAAGCAATGAATGCGGCGTGTTGGTCTGCTACTTCGGAACCGCGCAGGCCTGCGGAAGTGGCCAAGTAATATTGGGATGGGCATGATCAGAGAAAGGATCAAGGATAAAATTCTAGTGTAGATCTCACAGTTTGATGGTTGCGTTCGTTATGTTGTTTGCGGTGTTTGTGTGAATAAAATTGGAGTGTTATCATTGTTGGATAAGTAAAACTTAGCTTGCGTGAAATATAAAATGCGGAGGAACAAAAGGAATGATTACTATCTCAGCATATAGTAGTATATATTGTTGAAGGGTATGCGACGTTTCCATGTAAAAAGCGTTTCCCTGTGAAAGCCGTTTCCCTGTGAAGCCGTTTCCTGTAGGCCGTTTCTTCTTGTAAGGGACGTTTATCCTGTAAAGGAATGGTTTTGTAAACCAGAAAAGATTCAATCGGCCCAAATCACCCTGAGCCCGCCAAAATTACCGCAACACCCTGGATCCACTCCAAATAAACCCGAAAGCACTAAGCTATTCTCGAATCACCCTTAGCCATCC
>SADC01000670.1:0-59468 GCA_004194705.1 Ditylenchus dipsaci | reverse complement strand
GGATTCTGTTCCCCAAGAAATGATTCAAAATGCTATTAACAGCTTCTCCACGATGCGTAAATGCATTGCAGCCAATGGCGGCCAGATTATTGAGTAAAATGAAAATTGAATATACAGTTCTGTAAAGAGTTGTCTGGCTACAAACCTATCTACTGGATTTTAAGCTGCAATATGTTTACACTTACAAAAGTTGCCCACAAGCTGTCTTTACGAACTTTTGGGACACCCGTTAACGATCGAGCTCAATGAATTTGCGAAAATAAGACTTATGTAATCCCGTTTTGTTGGTCCCAGTCAACAAACCTATATTTGAACTCTATCTTTGTTTAGATTTTAGTTTTTGTCGAAAAAAAAACATCGTATAAGCTAATTTGAGAAGGTTTTGATTTTGCAATTATACCGTTTCTTTTTCCTATCACAAGTTTTCACAGGATCATCCGGTGTGACAAGTTATGGTCATTTATTAGCAATGACTAGTTTTATTTTAACATTTTTAACACGGAAGTTCCTGACTGAATGATTACCGAGTTTAGGATCTGCTGAGCACCACTGTCGCAATGTCAGACCTCCAAACATAAGTGCAATGCCCCTCAAATAGGCCAATTTTTACATAAGCTCATTTAAAATGGCATTTATTTATTTCGCAGGCTGGCGACCAACGCATTTATTGTATTTATCTCAGCCTTTTCTTTTATGCTCATATGAATCTCTTTGTCTGAGCTGTCTTATTGTATGTCGTTTGCCTATGTTCAAAAAAGATTCAGGTAAAACGAAAAGAATCAAATAAATTGAAATTATTTTACACATTAATTTTATTAACTTACAAAAAGTTATAGAAAATTTTTGTGCATAAGGCTGTAGCCATGAAAAGACTCCGAATTCAGATTAGCATTAAAAATGGCACCGAACAGTGCTTGAAAGTCAAATAAAAGGGTTTTTTAATTGTAAAGCACAAGTAGAGAAGAACAAAAAGCGCGTCTTCAAAAACAATTTCATGTAAAAAAACTAGGCGAAAATCAAATACTGACACCGGATTCGTGTTATGCATGGCTGATTTTATTAAAATAGTGCTCTTTGAAAAGAAAGTCATTGTCAAATTTCGAGTTGCTTTCGAAAAAGAAAACATTAAATAAAGAATTTTTTAATTCAAATGTTCTTGTCTCGAAGGATTTTTTTTTCAAACACTGACTGAGTAACCGTCCATGCTGAGCACAAACCCGATGTTCAGAATTCAGTGTGCTAAGTTTTTCACGTAAAACAGTTTTTTAAAGATTTCTTTATAAATATTTTCTACAATCCAGAAGCCCTCTTAAAAGACCATTGTTTTTGAACGCCACGATATTTACGAAATTTGAATTGGCGGGGGACACTTTTTATCATTGAGACCGATTAAATTTGAATGTGATTTATTTTTTATTTACATTGCAAATTTAATTTTCATGTCCTAGTCCAGGAACAACTTAAGTCTCATATAAGTAGTCATGGTGTAGTGAAAGTAGCCAAAGTCGTCTGATCTGGCAATGTCAAGCAACCTTAGGCTTGACATGGTCATAATTTTGATAAAATTTTAGATGCAAACGAAAAATAATTTGAAAATAATGGTTGAATATTTTCGAGCAAAAAAGTCGTCCCCGCCAATTCGAAATTTCTCAAATGCCGCTGCGTCCAAAACCATGGTCCTTCAATTAGATTTTCCGAAGCATTCTGAATTTGGGTCTTTTAATGGCTGCAAGCCTCTGCACAAAAAAACTATTATACTTTTTTCGTGAAGTACTTTAAATGAAAAAAAATGCTTAATTTGATTCTTTTAAGTTATTACCCATGATAATTTTTTCGGATATAGTACAGACATACCATCAGAAAGCTCAGACAAAAAGCTTTTTTATAGCATAAAAAAATGCTGAGCTAAATAAATTCGCTGCTCACCAGCTAAAGAAAAAGCTACCCATTTCTCAATGAGTCGTTGTGAGAATGGGCTATCTGAAGGAATCGCACTCATGTACGGAGGTGCGATTTCTGATATTCGTGCTCAGCTGATCTTAAAAACTCTTTTATGCTTATTTATAAAACGTTGTCGTTGTCGTCGTCGTTGGAATATTTTTTTTATAAACCCTTTTTTTGGCCACGACGACGACAAGACCGACTTATTTATAAAAAATCCAACGACAACGCCAACGACAAGGACGACGTCAAGGACAACGAAATTTTTATTCCAATTGGACAAATTCGCATTTTTAGTCGAGATTTCGAGGGAAAACGTTTGGAGAATATAGTTAATCCTTTTAATTCTGACCTCAAAATGCAAAATTTCTCCAACTTGAAAGAAAAATTTCGTTGTCGTGTCGTCGTCGTTGGCATTTTTTGAAATAGGTCGTCGTTGCGTTGTCTTGTTTTTATCGTTAAAAGTGTCTTTATAAACATTTTTGGCCAACGACAACGACAACGTTTATAAATGAGCCTAGGAACCGTTATTCCAGTCAGGAATTCCCGTGTTAATTCTCAGTTCACATGAATATAATTGTTTGTACAGTAATTAAATGATTTCTGAACATTGTGACTGCAACCAAATATATATTGTCGTGCCTTGTACACCTTGGCTTTCTATGGAGTAACCATCTCTTAAAAATATAGCCATCGCTTAGTGTAATGTCTCAGCTCATGATATATGGGTGCAGCATTAGTGGAAGATAGAATTGTTTTATACGCTCCGGCATAGAGCGAGAATCGTAGGAAGGGAATGTGTTTCATATTCACCATTTTAAATACTTGCACGTGGATATTGTTACTAAATTTAGTTCCACAGTGGGCTGGTAATCATTTGTAAACCAAATTCACTAAGCGGCTATTGTTACGAGTCACATTAATATGGTCTAAAGTGTATGAATTTATTACAGTTTTCGAAATTAATTTTTTTTCACCTGGAAATATCATTCGTATATCTACAGGTTGTTTGTCTAAATGCTTAGCTATTGCCTGTCTTAATTGAGAGTAGCAGTAACGTTGTCATCGACTGTTACTGTACCTTCACCTTGACCATGACCTGTTGATTGTAGTGAATTTTCACCTTCCAAAGTCATCACTCTGAATTATAATATACAAGGATTTCAATTTATTTCTGATGATCCCATTTTCTGCCACTTATGCACTTGGAAGGGCTTCTTTTTCGGTTGACTGTGAATAATGTTTAAACGCTTGCTTAGTAATTTAATTAGCAAAATAATGAAAAACTCTTTCGAACAATTCCGTAATAAAAAGATCGCGTTTCAGAGAAATTGGTTACCAAAGGTTGATCCAATGCATTGGTCCCCCAGGCTAATTATACCAGAGGGGTACTGGATATCTTTGAAAAGACGGAAAGATGGATTGAACATAGTTCAGTTAACTGGGCCTACCGCGTGAAAAAACTCTGTTGTGCATGCATGTTTCATGCATCCAGAGTCACTTTCGAGTGATTGGTGTCTAAGGTATGTGGGTTGCGCATCTCAACTCCAGCCCCCAAGCCCCCTGCGCCCCGAAGGGGGCGTAGGGGCTTGGAGTTAGAGATGCGCGCACCACATACCTTAGACATAATTCCGAGAATACTCTTGACCATAAAATTGCATATAGAGTCTCTTTTTGCCACGGCCCAGTTGAAAAAACATGGCAGGACATCCGAACTACTCCAGAATTCACTTTTTTATAATTTTGCCATGAAGTGGCCCCTTTATTCCCTTCCCCTCCCAATACAGCCCAATCCCTTGAAAAATGTTTTGGCGAAATTCAAAAAAATAATATTTTTTTTGAATTTTCTTAAAATTTTTCACCTTGGGGGACCAAGGCAAAATCGAAAAAATATTTTTCGATTTTTCGGAAACCAAAGTGTTTCCGTGCCTATTCAGAGCACGAGAATCAAAATGAGACGGGTCCTTCCCTTCAGGAAAAGTAAATTTTTCGCTAGCTGGGGGGGGGGGGGTGGGCATTCTATAGTGTTACCAAAATTTAATTTACTGAAGAAAAAAGAATTCAGTGTGGAAAACCAGTTAATGGGTGTGCGATTTCAGCTTAGCCTCAAAAAAACAGTTTTAGACAATAGGTAGTAAGTATTAAAATAAATGAGAAAGAAAATAGAAATGAGAAATCATGCATTATGCATCTTGCATGAAATATTTGTGATGTAAAGACGTATTTATATGGACGAATTCGTGTCTACGTAAGCTTTGACGACTTTTGCACAGGTAATAGTTTGCGAACCTATGTCTACAAACCATACCAGTAGCTGTTTGAGAGACGTTAGTGATGCAGAGCAAAAAAACAACAACAAGGTACGTGTGCGCGTCTGTTTGCCGCTATAGGCACTAACGTCTGATTTAGGTAAGGCCCACCAATTTTATCAAAAAATTTAAAAACAGTATGAAACACAATATTTGTGCAATTGTACATAACCGCCTAAACAAGTATTTGATGAGTCTTTTTTGTAAACGGTGTCTTTATTTGAAATAATCATATTGCCTTGAAGCCTAGTGAAATTAAACTAAAATCGCTATGACTCAGTTTTCATCATACGGAGTGTTTTTTTAAATTAAAATTGTTTCAGCCTGTAAAACTTTTTTCACCGAATGCATTCAAGAAAATTCATGCTTTTTAAAAGCTCTCTTTTTACGATTGAAGATGCCCTTCTGGTTTTTAAAACAAAAAATTGTTCCATTTGAAAAATCATTTTTGATAATTGAACTATTTTTTAAAATCTCTTTTTCTTCATTTTCTCAACTTTTTATCTTTCTTTTCAGCAGTTTATTTTGGAAAAAACCATATCTCAGCCAGTCTTGCGGAAACAACCGTCGATTCGCGGTGGGCCACCAGTTGATCCACCTTCATCAACTGGTTGATTTACCAAAAAATCGATTCACCGGTTGATAAGCAAAAAATCACAATCAACTGGTTGATCAACCGAAAATTATTCAAACGGTTAATGGTGGATGTGGCGGTTGATTACGGAAAATTTTCACTCAACGGTCGATCAACCGGAAATCAATCAACCGGTTGATGATTGATGTGGCGGTTGATTACCGAAATTGCCAATCAACCGGTTGATCAACGGAAATCAATCAACCGGTTGATGGTCGATGTGATGGTTGATAAAATCCAGGGCTAAACTATAGAATACCCCCGCATAAGGGAAAAGGACCTGTCTCATGTTGCTTCTCGTGCTCTGAAACGGCACGGAAATACTTTGGGTTCCAAAAAATCCAAGAAAAAATTTCCGATTCTCTTGGTCCCTCAAGGTAAAAGTTTTAGGAAAATTCGAAAAAAATATTTTTTTTTTATTCTTGCTAAAACATTTTTAAAAAGAATTAGGGCTGTATTGGGAGGGAATAAAAGGGCCACTAATCACACAGGCCACTAACAAGAAGATGTTGACATAGTTTTGAATACTGGGGCCTACCGCATAAATAAAACTTGGTATGCATGCTTTTTCATGCATCCAGAGTCACTTTCGAGTGATTTGTGTCTAAGGTATGTGGGTGTGCGCCAGACATTGTGCACGGGCGGCCCGGCCGGGCCGGGCGGGCCTAGGTTTTACGGCCCGGGCCGGGCTCAAGAGTTCCACGGTGTCGGCCGGGCCTGAAGCCGATCGGCCGGCCGGCCCGCCTCGGCCCGCCAATAAATAATTTTCGAAATCCCGCCTCTTCAAAATCCCCTCTTTAAATCCCAATATTTTCAATATCGCGCAATTTCAATCTTTTCCAACTTTTTTCTTACTTCATCTCCATCCTTCTTCGGAAGCTAGAGCAGACGATGAACTCTACGCAAGACCCCAATCAAAACGACGGGATTCTGGAGAGCCTTCGGGAGCCTTCAAGCCCAAGAACAACGATGACCTCTTTCAAATGGTGAAGTAAGACAAAGATGGAATGCGGAGAAGGCTGAAGTTACAAAATTTTTGGCATGCAAGCAATGCAGGATGCTTTGGCTCACACTCACGGCGGTCATATTTCGTAAGTTCGCATTTTTCATATTGAATATATAATGTTAAATATATTTAGTAGCATCGATCTACCCATATCAAGCAGCCTGAGGCGAAGAACTTGCTCTCTTTTTATGCTCCCACCGGCCCACTTCGGCAGAAAGCCAGAAAATGAATGAAATTTATATGACTTTTATTTTCTGTCCCCCATATAGATAAGAGCCGGGCTTTGCGGGCCAGCCCGGCCCGGGCCGCCGGGCTCAAGAAACATTCGGCGGGCCGGGCCCTAAAATTTCCGGCCCGTGCACATGTCTGGTGTGCGCATCTCAACTCCAAGCCCCAAGCCCCCCTGCGCCCCTTCAGGGGCGCAGGGGGCTTGAGAGTAAGAGATTGCGCGCACTCACTTACCTTAGACATGATTCTGAGAAGTACTCTCGATCAAAAACGCATATAGCGTTTCTTTTTGCCACGGCCCAATTGAAAAACATGGTAAGACATCCGAAATGGCCAGAATTCACTCTTTTAAGGTTTCGCCATGAAAGTGACCCTTTATTCCCTTCATAAGTGGCCTGGGAAGCTGCGTAGTGTTACAGAGTGCTTTGATGATCGATTTGATACCCGTGTTTGCTCTGTTATTTTTGAATCATGTATATTCGGTATCAGTGTTGTAAATGGAGTCAGTGACGAAATTTTCGGAGTCGGTGCCTAGAACTGGTGCCAGTGCGAAATTTCCGAAATTTTTTTAACGATTCGTTTCCTAGTTTGATACCAAAATTATCCTAAGGCTCTCGGGAGCAGTCATGTATAAATCTCCGGCTCTGGCTTTGCTCCGCTCTGGCTCCGAGCAGGAGCAAGAGCCGGAGCAAATTTTTGAAACTAAAGAGCCCGGAGCAAGAGCGGAGCAAATTTTCGAAACTCAAGATACCGAGCAAGAGCCGGAGCACATTTTTCAAACTCAAGAGCCCGGAGCGAGATCCGGAGCAAAATTTTTCAAATGAAGACCTCGGAGCCAAATCCCGAGCAGATTTGTTCAAATGAAGACCTCGGAGTCAAATCCCGAGCAGATTTGTTCAAATGAAGACCTCGGAGCCAAATCCCGAGCAGATTTGTTCAAATGAAGACCTCGGAGCCAAATCCCGAGCAGATTTGTTCAAATGAAGACCTCGGAGCCAAATCCCGAGCAGATTTGTTCAATGAAGAGCTCGGAACCTTAGAAAAAAAACCTTAGAAAAGGAAGAAATCATAAAATGCTTATAAGTCGACAACGAGTTGAAATAATGAACCAAATTTTTATAAACAGGGAGTAGCTCACAGCTATGAATGAGTGATCGAACTGAAAATTTAAGCGCAGACTTTAAAAGTTATGAACAAAACAAATGTGGGTGAAAAAATTGAAGCACCCTGTAAATTTTGATATATTTATTTAAACCAACCTCAGTTATATAAAAAGAAACAAATCAAAGTTGCATGGTATAACTACTTAATCAAAAAACAATAATTTTGTGTTTCTTTAGAATACTTTGTATCTGCCTCCATATTGTGGGCGACTTCCAGTTGCTGTCTGAAATAAAATTTAATGTTACTCGTGCTCATCTGCAAATATTAAAAATAACAAACCATTTGTCTCAGTGCTTCTCGCATTATACGCACAATCTCTTCTTTGGCTCTTCGCAACGATATTTCATCCCTAGCTTCCAGGAACAAGTACAATTTCCTTTCCCCGTCCTTGGGCTCCTTGCCATTGGGATAGTGGGTGCCTTTCACACTGATCCCTACATCAGCGAATTCTTGCACTTGCGCAACACTGTCCTGAAAATTTTGTAAGATGTAGCTCATTGGACATGCTTGAGCTCTGCCACTTTTTACCCTGGAGCAAACTCGGTATCTGAGTTGTGAGGAAAATCGTTGATTTCTAGTTCTTCTTCAAAGTATTGAGCCTGTTGCTCCAAATCATCCCCTAAGGTTAACTGGGAAGGCAGGTAGTTGAGTCTTTCGTTGAGTTCAACCGCTTTTTGCTTGGCTATTGAGGCTGCCTGCAATAGATAATAAATATAGTATACCGTGGAAAAATTCAAGTTAGACCTAAACTACGGCTCAGTCATTTTCGAGCTCAATTATTGACGTGATAATAGCTATTTATACAGTCAAACCTCAATAACACGACACACTTCACGACTTGGCTACGTTGTCCGGCCTCCATTTTATTTATCAGGCCTCTATTAAAAATCATGTTCTTGGCATTGAGTTTTTGACCTATTTTTTAAAAAATTTCATGGGACGAGTTACCACCGAAAATGTAGCGAGAGAGATAAGCTATTTATTGAGGGTAATTTGACTTAGAGTACTCTGTAAAATAGGTGAAAATACAATGACAGAAAAATTTCGTCACGCCAAAAATTTAGCAATTCAAAATCGGGCGAAAATCAAATTAGACTACTATTTTGGCTGCGGAAAAGAGACGTATCACTGATGAATACCATATGAATACCCAGCAGCCTAAAATTTAAGTGCTGTATAATTAGTATTTAGGTGCAAGGTAAAGGCCCGATTTAAATTGGTCAATTTAAATTGAATTACCGTATTTTTTCTAATATGGCGACATTTTCTAATAAGACGGTTCTCTTGACTTTGAGGACCTATATCTCAGCACAGGAAAATATTTTTGACTGATTCCCCTTTTCGATTTTTGTTGTTTTTGGTCACCTAAAAACCTTGAGATCGACCTAAAATTTTCCCCATTTCGGGAGTTTGACAAATAAAGCAGCCGGTCACCTTGTTAGAAGCAATACGGTAACTCAATTTGATTACAGTCAACTCTCGATATAATGTAAGCTTAGAGGACAGGAGAAATATACACTATATCGAGGGTTACACTATATTGAGGGTACACTGTGAGCCAGTTTGGCTTAGAGCCGACTAAATGAGGTTGAAAAAATATACATTATATCGAGATCTACACAATATCGAGGTACACTGTATCGAGAGTTGACTGTATGGCCCAATAACAACGGGCCCTGTTTGAAGTAGTCTAATCTTGGCGACCTGAAATTTTAAAAGATTCCAGTTTCGCAAAGCCGAACTGGGAATAAAATCGTTCGATTTCAAATAATATTCGGTTGACTATTCTTGTTATAATTTTCACTAAGATCTACAAACCAACCGTCAATTGAATAGGCGTAGCATCCTGTCCTCTCATAATAGCTTCGGCAGTCAAGGAAGTGGCATCCTTCTCCAGTGGTGCTTTCACATTAAGCTGTTTGGCAGCCTCAATCTTCTCAGCTGCAGCTCTAGCAGCAGATATTTTGGTCTCAGTGGCTGTGTCAGCTTTGCGACCAAACGCCTTGCCCTGGACCACTCGCTTCTGACTCTTCATCATGGAGGCCAGTTGCTGGTCTATATCTTCGTCGTCATCGTCCTGGGCGGTCTCCATGCCATGCACCAGCTTAGTCATTTTGCGTTTATTCACTTCGGCTTCGTCTTCAGCATTGTCGTATTTGAAGCCACTGCCGGAGAAACCTCCGCTGCCCTCGTGGATCTCGTGTCCCTCAGCCTTCATCTGCTCCTTGTAGATGTCATACATATGCTCCAACTCTGCTGGTGGCTTCTCATTGGCGTTTCAAAGGCTCGACACACCTCTCCAGCCATTTTTTCTTGCCCTAAAAATTTTCTAGGTTCAGTATGGAACTTTCAGATATTAAGAATACCTTCAGGAAGGATGAAAGTGTAGGCCCACCCTTGTTACCAGCCCTACCAGTCCTACCAACTCTGTGCACATAGTCTTCGTAGTGGTGGGGCAGTCGTAGTTGACCACTAGAATTAGCTTTTTGACATCTAAGCCTCGAGCCGCAACAGATGTGGCTACCTAAATTATTATTTATAGGTATTATGTTGTATTATAGTCAAGCCTCGATAATCCGCCACCCCAGAAAGTTCGTTCCCGCCTAGGCTCCGACACTTTTTTTACCCCGATTTCTGAATATTTTTTCTAGTTCTGTTTCGATAGTCTGGTCGCAAATATCGTGAGGATTCCTATTTTGCCGATTGTTTTTCAGAATTATAAAAAGTTTTCCTCTAAAAAAGCAAAACCTCAATAAACCGCCACCCTATTATTAAAAAAGGGTGGCGGTTTATCGAGGTTTTGCTTTTTTAGAGAAAATTTTTTTATAATTCTGAAAAACAATCGGCAAGATCGGAATCCTCACGATATTTGCGACCAGACTGTCAAAATAGAGCTAGAAAAAATATTCAGAAATCGGGGTAAAAAAAGTGTCGGAGCCTAGGCGGGAACGAACTTTCTGGGTGGCGGATTATCGAGGCTTGACTGTAATGACTATTTTTAAGGCGTAATCATTTCACCAATGAAACTTTCGCCAATGAGATCACTACGCCAATGGTATGTTTCTCCAATAGCTTCTTGTCTCAAGTATTGTTATTTCTTTGACAGGCAAATGGCCACTTATTTTGTAGGCAGTGAGATGAGTCGCAGAATGAGTAGTAACTTGCCTTACAAGGGAATAACAATACTAGAGAAAAAAGGAGCTATTGGCGAAAACATACCATCGGTGAAGGGATCTCATTGGCGAAAATATACCATTGGCAAAAAGATCTCATTGGCAAAAGTTTCATTGGCAAAACAATTACGCCCCTATTTTTTAATGTTTTTTATTATTATCTTGCTTCTCTAATTTTTTTTTGAATATTTGAAATGTGTGTTAGAATTATAAAATGTCAACCCCATGTTTTTTGCTCGTAATATTTTTCAAGTTTTTCGGTCTGCTGAATAAAAAAAACAGGCCAATAGACATCTTAGTATTTAAACACAAAATTATGTTTTCTCAAAAGACCGTCAGTATCTCGTATCTTGAATTGGCGGGAGATTTTTGACTACGAAAATGTTTTAAAAAAATGAAAAATCAATTTTCTATGCAAAAATAGTCAAAAAGCATTTTCGGAGTAAAAAAATCTGTACCCCGCCAATTAAAAATACGAAATTCCCGTGGCCGTAGACTTTAATGCCTTTGTACTCGAAGCTGTTTTTTTGATAAAATGCTCATATATCGGCTGTGTGAAAAAAAATTTCACATAAGCTTTTAAAGTGTCCTACCATTAGCTTCAGCCTTCCCATTTTGAAGTCTCCAATAGTAGAGTCTCTGTCAAACTGATCTATGCCACCATGCAAAGGAGCACAGTTGTACCCACTTTTCATCAACTGACTGACTACCTCATCACATTTCTCTTGTTTGTCAACAAATACCAGGACATTGCCGTATTCCCAGTACTGGCCGAGCAATTCCAGTAGTTTTAAGAATTTGGTGGGTTCATCGGCTATAAGAGCATGTTGTTCACGTCTTTGCACACTACACTACGGCCACCAACCTAAATAGTGATATTTTTATGCATTATATAAAAAGGCATCTAAAATAGACCAACCATGATCTCAATGGGTTTCTCCAACACCTTCCTAGCCAAAGCCTCCATTTGCTTGGGAAAAGTGGCTGAAAACAAGACGGTTTGTCTGTCAGGCCGGATATTGTTGACTATTTTCATGACCTGAGGCTCAAATCCCATGTCGAACATGCGATCTGCTTCGTCCATCACCAAGTATGTGACTCTTCTTAGGTTGGTCACTTTGCCTAAAACCAAGCATATCAGATTTTAAAAATTGATCAAGATTACTAAATATGACATTACCCCAAGTGCATACACCGCCCCAATTACCACCCCCCCCCCTCTAAAAAGTATGCGCTTTTTTAACCTGAAAATGGTTAGACAACTCAAACTCTTTAGAGGTATACGGCTAGAGAGCTCACACTATTTGGGAGAGTGGGGGTGCCCTTGGAGTTTTACAAGTAAATAATATATTGGATTATGTGAATTAGTTTTCTGTTTTGCATTTTCAAGTTATTGTATTCTTCAGTAGCCTTTCGTTTCGATTTTTGAAAAAAGTATAAATTACTTATAAGGTTTTGTAAATTTAGTATTTGGGGTTTTTTAATTGGCGCATTTATGAAATTTTGGCGTTACTGTAATATACTCCCCCCCCCCCCCTTCCCCAATAATTTTAGGCTTAAGAATTAGGCTTAGCCCTTAGCTATCGGCCGTAGGCATCAGCTCAGGGACAACACTTAATAATTTCACCACTTTTCAAATAAAAAGTATGGTTTTGGGATACCCGAAAAATTATTGGAGGGGGGGTATATTACAGTAGATTTTGTTGGGATGGGAGAGGGTTTATGACAGTAGCGTCGAAATTTCAGTGTTTTTGGCGTAAATACTCCCAATCAACCCCCCTCCCCCTCCGTTTTGGCTGTTTTCTGTTAAGCAACTGCCCCAATCTTCACTCACCATTATTAGCAGCTAACATGTCTATCATGCGTCCAGGTGTGCACACAATCACCTCCGCTCCTTTTTGAGATCTGCAATCTGTTCTGAAATGCCCACGCCTCCATACACACAGACCACTCGGATGTCATAGGCTCGGGCAAACTTGTTGCCTCTTTCCAAGTCTGCAGTGCTAGTTCTCTTGTCGGAGCCATTATCAACGCTAAAAAGTAAAGTTTTAGTTGTATTTGGGTAAGTCTAGCGAAAGTTACCGATCGGGCCATCCATTTCTTCAAGCGGATCCTGGTCATTTATGTGTCGGAACATAGGCAAAAGAAATGCCAAGGTTTTGCCGCTCCAGTCTTAGCTATACCGATCACATCTCGACCACTCATGATGGATGGAATAGCTTGGGCTTGAATAGGAGTCGGTTTCACGTAGTTGTGTCTGAAATAATTTGTGTGAATCAAGTTTATTTCAGATATGATATTAAAAAACTTTGTCTGAAATATAGTAATGTCTTTGATTTATACTAAATGTGGCAAGATGCGATGTGGAAAAGTGCTACAATCATAACTAATCGATTTATCATGCACTTTTTTTAAATATGTGCTTGCGGTCCAGTCTCGATATAACACTACCCCTCAAGTTCGTTATTACTTTACGGTTCAACCCTTTTTTAATAATGCGCCAAAAGTAATTCTCCGTCTAGTCTAGAATATTGCGAGGATCTCGATCTGTCAATCGATTCTAAAAAAATTTTGAAATTTTGCCAGTAAGTAGACTAGTTGAACTCGGTAGCTGACGTACCCATTCAAATATTGGTTTATAAATATAAAAAAGCCCGAGTCTTCTACATAGGATGAACCAATGTTGCTTGAGATTTTATTAAGCTATTTACATACTTTTTTGACCGGCCTTACACAACTTTTTTATTTACCGTATATATAGTGTTTGGCATGTGTGGGTAACGCTTTTTTACTTCGACTTCACTTTAAAATATTACTCATCAAAAGATAGAGGCACCGATATTCGCCTGTAACCTATGATAATCTCCCACCCCTAATTTTGAGTTGAAGGGGCATGCCCGTGCGTTAAGGCGCGAACCAGCAGTTTTTTCGAATTTTTTCGAATCGTCCGATTTTTCACTCGTTATGCGTCAAATCTGATATAGATACCTTATACTACTTTCAAAAACTAGACAGAAAACTTAAAAAATCTAGACAAGAACGAATATAAAAATTATCGAGAAAGAAAAAACTGGTGGTTCGCGCCTTTCGGGCACTATCATGACCCTTTAAGGGCATTTTTGATTTAGAGTTTCGAAATTTTCAGGGTCTAAAAGCTAATCCTCCACGGGGATTGGTAGAGGTTGTACGGTATTCGATTGACTAGCAACTAAATAATACTAAATAATTACTTACTTTTTGAGTGCATTCATAATCTTCATGTCCACCCCACATTGAGCCCAATTCTTAATAGGTTTCGGACACTTCAAACCTCTGACTTTGATATCATCCAATTCTTCTCTGTAGTCATCAACCTCTTTCTTAGACATCTTTGCTAACTCGGGCACCTCCTTGTAGAATCCTTGCGAAAGGGTCTGTAGTACACCTTAGTATGGTCAGTGGCAGCCAGTTGTCTACCTTTGGCTAACAAACTGGAGGCAGCTTGCTCAATATCAAAATCACATCACCAATCTCTCAGGTTCCTCCTCAGCCTCCATAATATCTCCTTGTGTTTTTGAGGGCTGCAGTGCTGTCCGATGTGCTTTTGGCAAGCAAGATCACTTTGCTTCTGGCTGAGCTACCTGCCACAGATTTAGAATCAGCGGAAGAGGGCTGGATTGTTGATTTCAAGCATATAGGCGTCCAGAGGATCAATTTCTTCTGGCTCGGTAAGCTTGTCTCTTTGCTGAAATGTGAATATTTAGTGATTGGCAATACCTAGAATGTTTGTTTCAATATTTTTTAAAAATAAATTATTTTACCTTTTGTCGTGTCCATTTGTAGGGACTTCCTCTTCCTCGTCGTCCTCTTTGTCCAAGGACCATGTAGAAGCTGGAGCCTGACCGTTGCCCTCCGCAAAAGTAGCTTTGAACTCTCCAGAAGGCAACTGAGCCTCTGCAGCCTGTGGCTTTTCCTTGCTAACTATCTTCTTGCGTTGCAATCGCCACTTCTCCACGTTGTCTCTTCGCTTTTGCATCACTGCGTTCAGTTTTTCATTGACTACATCCTTAAATGTGTTTTAATTTGTGGTTTGATAAAAATAAAAGCTTCTTATACTCAAAAATAGTATATTTGCAACTTATGCAAGTACATTTGACTTTCTCCGTCATTATCGTGGGCCTAATTTAAGCAACAAATTCAAAGGGAAAGGAAAAAAAGTAGGTCTTCTAGATTAGCAATTACTATTGTCGGATTAGTTTAGTAAATTACTCCGATTTCTCCATAATCTGGTAAAAAGTTCGGTATTTGGTGATGGATAAGCTGCGTAAAACGCTTTAAGCAGGGTTCGTAATGAAAATTTTTTGAAAAAGAACATTTGGGCAAAAAAATATTTTATTTCATTTATCCCAGTGCTTATTGCTATTTCGGAGCGAAAAAAAAAATTTTGACTAAAAACTTCAAAAATAAAAAAGATTTTGGGTCCCGAAAAAAAATCTTTTTAACACTCGGAAAGCCACGTAGTAATTGCTCGGAAGCAGAATTCCACGCTCTACACGATGGTACTTTTATTTTATTTAAGACATAAATTGCCGAGATATTAATGATTTAAAATTGGTCGAAAACGGCCCTCCAAAAAACAACATTCGGTTGATTCATGTGGTACTCACCCAAATTATACTTTTTCTAGACGTTTAGCATCTTAAGTGATGGCATGAACAGGGCTATCGAATAGTGCAAGCATCCAAGGCAGTAGTGGTGAAATCCTGGACATATATGCATTTATAGCTAAAATCCAGATTTCTGAAAATCACAATCCACTCACTAAAATTCTCATAACTTTTCTCAGTGACCACTTCCAACCATTTTCTCAGCCTATCAGATAGCACAGCTTCAGGGCTACACAATGAGCACTAATAAGCCGTAATGGTGAAAAAAAATATTGCCCAAAAAGTCGATTTCCACTTCAGGGATTGCTATCGTTCGGAATGCTAGATTTCAACCAAACAAAGGAATGTAAAGGCAAAACAACGACAAAACCGAATATCATTTTTCCAGCCAAATACATATGCAACGTCACAAAACAACACAACTCATCCACAAGCTGGCAGACCAATTGATGACTGGACAAAAGCAGAAAGAGCAAATCGGAACACTGGATGGCAAAAACTTTTTCGCAGATATCAGGCCACTACGACAGGTTTGAGAAGAAATGCAAACTATTATTATCATGAATTTAGTCTTCACAACAAAATGAACTGCACACCGAAAGAATCTCCAAAGTGGTGCCATATCTGCAATAAGGTGGAAGGGTGACCGCTACGCAGCTGCAGCAAAGTGGAGAAACTTGCTTGTGAAGACCACATCGTGATGCTAGTGCTTTGCACCAAGTGCAGCCGTTGGAGAAGATGAGCATCTACATCTGCCGAACCTGTCGCTGCCACTGGTTATTGCCAAGTCTGCCAAGCAATGAGTCGAAAACGCTGTAGCAGGTGTCAGAAGAAACATTACTGCAGAAAGCATCAGCACAAACCCAAACGAAGAAAAATCCGATCAGTTCAATAAGTGGTTGTTGATTGACGTATGAGCATGATGATTGGCTGGAAAAATGATATTCAGGTTTTTCTTGTTTCCTTTACATCCTTAATTGTTCAGTCTGAACTAGATTCGAACATAGCATCCCTAATTGAAATCGACTTTTGGCAATATTTTTCTTCACCATACGCTATTAGTGCTCATCTGTGTGCCCTGACAGCTGTTCCTACTGATTAGGCCTGAGAACAATGTTGGAAGTGGTCACTGAGAAAATATGAGAATTTTAGTGATGGGATTGTGATTTCTCAGAAATCTAGTTTAGCCCTAAAATGCATATATGTCCAGGATTTCACCACTACTCTTGGATGCTTGCACCTATTCATTAGACCCTGTTCTTATGCCCATCACTTTAAGATCTTAAACGTCTAGAAAAAAGTATAAATTGGGTGAGTACCACATGAATGAATCAACCGAATTGTTGTTTTGGAGGCCGTTTTCGACCAATTTTAAATCATTAATATCCGGCACATTTATGTCTAAATAAAAAATAAAAGTACCATCGTGGAGACGTGAAATTCTGCTTCCGACGCAGCAATTACTACGCATGGCTTTCCGAGTGTTAAAAAGGACGATTACGACCCTGCTGTTAGGCAAAATTTTAGCAAACTAGATCGATCTGACGTCTATGGGTTTGACTGGGAGACTATATGTTTATATGAAAGTAAAGATGATAAAAAAAGCGATAAATTAATTCAAGTAAAGCGACCTACTCTATCAGCATTAGATACTATCTCGTCCCAATCTAACTCATTCCTGGAAGATCTGGACGTTGATGGCCTTTCCCTCCTTCTATCCTCAGCAGCATCCCTGCTGTCAAAACGAGGGTCAAGTGTAAGTCAGCAGCAACAGCTTCGATTACGTGGTGATCTACTCTCACGTTTCAACCTCTCTGTTATTATGTAACAGAGGATCTGCGATTGCTCTCCTGGTCCCGAATACTGTTAATACTCCGAGAACATTTGAACACAGGCATCTTTACAAATAAAAAATGACAATTTAGAAGCAAAGTCGTCGAAAATTTGCTTGAACAAGAAGTTTATTTCCAAAATAGTATGCTTAATTGCTGAAGAAACACTTGGCCCAAGCGCAAAAAAGTGCGCATTTTCGAATCATAGTTTTTTGGTGGAGAGCAGGCAACTCTGTCTGCATCTCACGTCTATTAAAATACCAGAAATTGACAATTCAAACCAATCAAAACATACTTCCTGGTTGATCCGAACTTGGAATGCCTAAGTTGGCAATCGTCCCTGGCGTACAATAAAGAGATCTAGAGTCCCAACTAAGTCGTAATAAGCGCTTTTCACTGTGCTTTAGAGCAGGAGAATCAAAAATTGAACATAACATGATAGAAATCATGAAAAACAAGAGCAGCATAACATTTCTGCGAGCCACAAAGGATAGTGAAGATATATTTATTTAAATTTTGGGAATTTGAAAATTTCTGGATGTTAACAACAATTCATGCAAAAATGGTGACATTTCATTTTATCGAGTGTAATTTATGTGTCGGTGATAGAGCAAGGATATAGTTATATCTAAGTTGTCATTTTATCTAGGGTAAACCTTGAATAATTTCTGTACCAGCCATCAAATTAAAAAAAAAGCGTCGTTATATAGAGTTATTTCATTGCGTAGTTTTATCAAAGAGATTTCATTACGTAAATATAAATTACTCGGCCCTGTTCCACAATAACGGTTTTTTCGCATTGATCCCCCCTGCTGCTTTTTCTTGTGATTTTTTAGGCTTAGGCAAGGGTAGGCCAGCGTATGTTAGGATTGACTTAAACATAAATTATAGATATGTTTGAGTTCGCCCCTAATATATCCTAGCCACCCATTGCCTCAACGTAAGCCTAAAAATGTGAAAATAAACAAAAAACGACCCTAAAATACTCTTAAAAAACCATCTGGCTTTCATGAGTTCAAATCAAACTGTTTTTGAAAAAAGTTTTTATTTTTATAACAGAAACTACCAAAAATGTTTCTTTCATCATGTTCAGCGAAACAATTATCTCTGGACGTCTTTTGGGTCACCTTTCAAAAATTTGGAGGAAGGGGTCGGTGGTATATACGGGATAAGTATCAGTTCCATATTCCATTAGCGTTCTCAAATAGGGATTTGTCTCGCCCAGATTTGTAGATAGATTTAGTCAAGTTTCGAAATCATTATTCTGATTTTTAGATCTAATTTTGCTAGCTGCTTTATTTATAATGTCAAACGTAAGTGATTTTGTTTGTTAGGTGTTAGCTTCAGTTCTCACTCAGAGGAAGTTATCCTTGATAATAAGTCGCTTCTATTTAATCAAGTTATTGCTTGACTATAAAATCCCCCTGCGCCCCACGAAGGGGCACAGACAGCTTGAGAGTTAGAGATGCGCGCACTCACTTACCATAGACATTGTTTTTTTTCGCAATTTTTTTCTTTTGGGGTTGAAATTGAACAAACTTGGAGTTGAGATGCGCACAGCCCCATACCTTAGACACAAATCACTCGAAAGTGACTCTGGATGCATGAAAAAGCATGCATACCAGAGTTTATTTATGCGGTAGGCCCCAGTATTCAAAACTATGTTCAACATCTTCCTTTTCGAACAAAATTGGCTTCTTTTTGATACTTTTCCACTCCAAAACAGCCCTAAACCCCTTTAAAAATGGTCAAAAAGGGTAACTTGGGGTGGTCTAAAAACTCGATTTTTTATTGACTAGAACTCAAAAATTATTCCTTTTCGAGCTTTTGAGGCGATTTTAGGTCGATATAGGGTGTTTGGAAACACTTTCAAAAAATTTCATTTGCGGGAGGGGGGGGCAGGGGTATGCTCCGGTAGCGCCAAAAATGTTTTAATTAACAAGTAAACTCTTCAAGACGAAAATATAATAATATTTCCATCTAACTGAGTACCAAAAATTTGAAATTCCGGAAAAAGGGGCTAAACGCCGCTATGCGGGGAATTCACTGTAGGGGAATTCACTGTTGCCCTACAGTACGAGGTACGATATTATTTCCAAACTGAGGTTTTGTCAATTCAAATGGTATTATCAAACTATCTTTGGGACACGCTTCTGAATAGGGTACAACGGTTTTTAATTAAATCCAAAATTTGGAATTCTGGAGGTAACATCAGGATTTGAACCTGTAACCTCAAACAATTTTGAGGGTCAATTTATGGCCTACGCTGGGGATATAAATACTACAGAGATATATGTCGAGATAATATGCAAGGAAGTAGCTTTGGGTGCGATAAAGAAGAGTTAACTAACTCGCACCTCACACCTCCATTGCTAACAGTATTCACAACCATTTGCGTTATATACACCTAAAAGATGGTTGTCAATAAAAAGTTGTTTATTTACATGTGTTTTAACCTTGTTTTGTTGCGTCTCAGAGCTATTTTTATAGATATAAAAACTTTAAGCGACAAGTAACAATATAAGAAACCAGGGGCTCTAGTGGACAATACGTTTCCAAAAAAAAAGCTTGGCCCCCTATGTTTTTTTTGAACACTGCTCCCCTAAAATTAGAAGATTGGGCACTAGTAGCGAATACACCCCCCTCCCCCCTCCCACGCATCCGACCTTTAAAAATTGCTGTAACTACCCTTGCAAACAACAAGTTTAGGCTTAACCCTCAGGCTGGGGGGTAGGCCAGCGTACGGAAGTTGTGACTAATGAAGAGTTTGCGCACATTTTCCGGGTCTAGAACATAAATTTGGGTACTTTTTACTAAAGTAAAAAAAGTGAAATCGTTGGGGGGGGGGGGGGGGGTATTCGTTACTAGGGTCGAAGATTGCTACTTGTCATACAGAGACGCTTTACCTTGTGTGTTTACATGCATTTAGAATTTTTCACTTTTCTACAACTTGATAAAAAAATTTCTGAGAAATCAATCATTTGTCAAGAAAAAATAACATTTTAAAAATTGTCCATATATGAAACAGTGCGCATTTAAGGGTTAAAAAAGATTTGCACCATGCCTTAGATCAAACTTTCTAGATGTAGTTATTTGTAAGAAATGTGCTTATTGTTCAAAATGATTGATTTCTCAGAATTTTTTTTATCAAGTCGTAGAAAAGTGAAAAGTTCTGAATGCATGTAAATGTAAGGACTCGACGGAAGGTTAACAACCAGCTTTTGTCCTAACCAGAATTAGTGTTCATTGAGAACACAATATAGGGACAAAAATCAAACTAGCTTTGGTCTTAACCAGAATTAACTGCACCAGGAGCAGTCTTGACAAAACTGGATCATATTTATTTAATTAATACAGAATAAACCAGTTACCGTCTCAATCAAATTGATAGACGAGTTTGACCAGATTTATAGTGATCCGACTAGCGTTATCGCTTCGGTCACGACTACCTCTGGTGATCATACTAGGGGTCAAACCAGTTCCAAGGCTCGCCGCTCCATGACGTCCATCGCCTCAAGCTCGCGCTCCCGCTGTGCCGGTGAAACAAGCAAGTCTCTCTGGGTGGTGCCTGCCGTGGTCAAGCCAGCTAAGGAATTCAGCGACCAGTCTTCTGCCTTTCAGCAAGTTCTCCCAGTGTCTATTCAGCCAGTGGTTCAATGTTCTTCGGTGCTTGATGGGGATGTCCAATCGCGTATCTCTGTCCGTGCTGATGACCAGAATGCCGCTCCTGTCTGGCTCCAGTGGATGAACGACCAGCCTTCCTCTCTCTCACCAGCCTCAGTCAAGCCAGTGGTCCTTGGATCTTCAGTTCTTGGTGGTCATGTCCAATCGCGTATCTCCGCCCGTCCTGCTGACAAGCTCTGCTTCAATGCTGTGGTTGCTAAAGAAAAGGAAGTATCTCCAGAATCTCTTTCGTCAGAATCCATTGTACCAGTCTTGTCTTTGTATTGTGCTAACCAGACTGTGGTCGCTGGTTCCTCCGGCTTGCCATGGTGCATCAATAAAATTCCCAGTCAAGACTTGTCCTTTGTTCTTACTTAAACACACAAGGTTAAGCGTCTCTGTATGACAAGTAGCAATCTTCGACCCTAGTAACGAATACCCCCCCCCACCGATTTTCACTTTTTTTACTTTAGTAAAAAGTACCCAAATTGATGTTCTAGACCCGGAAAATGTGCGCAAACTCTTCATTAGTCACAACTTCCGTACGCTGGCCTACCCCCAAGCCTGAGGGTTAAGCCTAAACTTGTTGTTTGCAAGGGTAGCTACAGCAATTTTTAAAGGTCGGATGCTTGGGAGGGGGGGGGTGTATTCGCTACTAGCGCCCAATCTTCTAATTTTAGGGCAGCAGTGTTCAAAAAACAACATAGGGGCCAATCTTTTATTTGGAAACGTATTGTCCACTAGAGCCCTGTTTCTTATATTGTTACAGTCAAACCTCGATAATCCGCCACCCATGGGACCGATCCGAGGGTGGCGGATTATCGAGGTGGCGGTTTAGCGGGGGTAAACTTTGTTGAGTTTCTCTGACAGCCAACCAAATCGTGCTTATCGAGGGTGGCGGTTCATCGAGGGTGGCGGTTTAGCGGGGTGGCGGATTATCGAGGTTTGACTGTACTTGTCGCTTAAAGTTTTTATCTATAAAAATAGCTCTGAGACGCAACAAAACAAGGTTAAAACACATGTAAATAAACAACTTTTCATTGACAACCATCTTTTAGGTGTATATAACGCAAATGGTTGTGAAGACTGTTAGCAATGGAGGTGTGGTATCACCAAAAGCTATAATTAAACCCACGCCGGCGGCACCCTTATGTTACCCCAGCGGTCCTCTGCGGTGACCGGCAGTCATAGTTTTTTCATTTTGAAAATCTATGACTGCCAGAGTACCGCCTTGGGGAGGAGAGATGGTTTTCCGCCACGGTTAACCGAAGGAATGCCGCCGGCATCAGTCCAGCTATGATAACAGCAATGTAGAGTCAACAAAGTTTAAGTTTCAACTTTTATTTAAGAAAAAACTGCTACACAGGCAGAAATTACAAACATTCAATCAACTCAACAAGATATAGAGTCTGAAGGAGGTGGATTTTTCACGAGGTGGTTTTTCTCAGCGCTGCCTTTGAGCATTGACGACTGACATGGCCGATTCCCTGGCAATTGAAGCACTTTTTAGCACGATTATCTACAACACCATAGTTACCGCTGCCTCCACTAAGTCGAGGGTGAGTGCATTCGCGAGACATGTGGCCAGTATTACCGCAATCAAAGCATAAGGAATCAGCTGCAAAAAAATTCTTATGCAAATAAAAAACGCTCCAAAGCATTTTTCATGCCGTGAAACTGATAGAAAACACTTTTTTTCTCGATTTTTTTCGATTTATGAAAAATATATTTTTCGAATTGCTTTTTTTTCTACCTCAGTCCCCCCTGTGGTTTTCGGTCATTTTTTGGTATTCGACCTTGTTTTGCTGGTCAGAAAGAGCCTTGATTGCATTTTTGATCATGAATCTTGTTCGGAATCATGTCTAAGGTAAGTGAGTGAGCGCATCTCTAACTCTCAACCTTCCTGCGCCACCTTAGGGGGCGCAGGGGGCGAAGGAGGCTTGAATACTTTATCAATAGCTTATACGGTAGCCCTGAACTTTGGCTACAAGATGGCAATAACAGAACAATTTTTGAAAAATTAAAAATTATGGCTATTTCCGAGAGACAAATCTGATTTAGCATCCGCAAACAGCCTCCTCATTGTGTTTTTTGTTCAAATTTTATCTTTCAGGTTTAACAGCGGGGACTAATGCAGAAAAAGACTGGAAACGGCCCTGTTCCTTAATGGGGAGTTTTTTGCCTTTCCTTGCCTAAGGTTAAAGCCTCATAAATCACAAAAAAACAACAGGCACGACAAAGGCGAAAAAAACCCCTTTGAGGGATAGGGCCCTAAAAGCAGGACCAATGCAACCCATAAAAAAGTTTTTGTCAAAAGGTGCCTTCCCACACCTAAATACGTGTTTTCTACCCGTTTTACATCATGAATGGGAGCGATATAAACCATGTTTCCGGTGTTCGATAAAGTGTTCTTTAGCCGTAATTCTTAAGTTACCTGAGCCAGATATGTAATTTTTAAGAGTCTCATATAAATCCTTCGCTTTGCTGTTGATGTCAGGAATCGATTTATAAAGATCCAATAACTCTGTTAAGGCAATGTCTCCGAGCTTTTTTGCCTCAATAACTCGCTGCTCAATGTCTGTTTTCAGTTGAGGGTGTTTACGTTCAGGGCAAAGTTGTGTAATAATCTTCAAGCGACGCTGATTTGTCTGTAATTTTTAAGTAAAAAAATTATTCCATTGCATTTCTGATTGAGCTCAACCACTGTCAATAATTTTACTGGGGAATTGATAGGCTAAAGACTATGTGCAGTTTGGAAAAAGCCTGTACCCTCGATTTTGTCAAAACACGTTATTTTCAAAGCATATACAGTCAAGTCTCTCATTAACATACAGCTGGCTAAGGTCTTTTTGGCCTGATCATAGTGATTTTCTTGTTAACATACACTCCCATTATCATACAGCTAGACTGGTCCCGAGGGTGTATGTTAATGAGAGACTCGACTGTAATCATTTTCGTCCTTCATTAATTTTTTATTAGACTTACACGGGAAGTGCATGACCTCTCCCCGCGATATTGAGAAGCCCAATATACCATTCGATAGAGCTTCGAAAATTATTATCTGACATAGACATCCGTTTTTGCCATAGAGTCGTTTTGTAAAGGTGAAAAGCGGTTTGAAAATAGAGCTAAAACCAAGTATCTTCATATGTTTTTCAATGTTCACTATTAATATGTGTTCGGCTCGCCGAGTGATTAGTAGGTTTAGGTTCGTTTATGGGGTCTCCAGTTCGACTCCCAGTACTACAACTCTTTTTAACTATCATTTGAAATGTCCACACATGTGACTTCGATATCAAACAATTAAAAACCCCATTTTTATTTGAAATGATGGCTTTGAGATGGGTTAAAATTTGAAATCCTGCTAAAAATTGAATCTCCAATAACTTTATCAATAAAAAAATAAATACTGTATTTATAAAAAAATGAACAACCAACTAATTTTTAAAGCTGTTTGATAATCGAAGTCACATGTGTGGACATTTCAAAAAATAGTTAAATGACTCGTGGAAAAAGTGATGGTGCTGAGAGTCAAACTCGAAACCCCGAAAACGGAGTAGCGTAAAAAGGCCTACGCAAAAAGGCCTACAGTAAAAAGGCCTATAGTAAAAAAAGCCTATAGTAAAAAGGCCTACGCAAAAAGGCCTACAGTAAAAAGGCCTACAACTGTTTCTAGACCTAATTTGATCTAGAAATGCGGTAAAACGCATCAAAATTGCATGTTTGTATGACAAAAAGGCCTAAAAAGAATCTAGCCACATTAGGATTTTGGAAACTTATAAGTTTTTTGTATTTTATTAAATTTTCCATTAAAATTGCGATCTTACAGACCCCAACTTCAATACCTGGTGTAGGTACCACCTGGCCAGGTGGATGTTCACCTGGATGGTCCCAAAATAAAAAAGTGGATTTAAATAAAAATAAATAAAAATTTTCACTATCACACTTTCTTTTATCAAGATTTACATATGTCTTTCGACCTATTCTAATTGCTTTACCTAACAATTTTCAAATTAGTTAGTCATTTTTATGAATTTAACTAGTGATTCACGTGTCTAATTTAAAAAATACAATTCGACAAAATACAAAACTACCTGCTTAAGCTCATCGATTAACTTCTTCACACATCTTTGTGAATCTTCAAGCTCAGACAATGCGTTACTGGTCTCTACATTATAGCCCAGTAATATTTCCCCTACGTGTTTAATTTCGCCAATTGACTGCCTCACAAAAGCATCAGTAGCTAAAGCATGTTTTTCGAAAACACTATGACCATTGTGCTGCTTGACGATACACAAAGAACAGAAAATAGGCTGAAATATAAATAAAGTTTTAGTAATACTATAGGTTTCCAAACTTTTCCTAAACAGCGCAAAATTAACTTTCCCTCAAGGGGGAAGTACCCATGCTCTGAAACGGCACGGAAAAAACTCTGATTTTTGAAAAATAGAAGACAATTTTTTTTTGGTTAACCTTGGTCCTCCAAGGTAACAGATCTAGGAAAATACACAGTTTGGAGTTGTTTACTTATTTCTACCAATCTTTCAAGTTACCGTATTTCCTCTAATAGAAGACCCGGGGCTTCTATTTTATGGATGGCCTCCAGGGGGGGAGGGGGCTTTTATTTTTTGAACTCGCCGCGCCAAAGGCGCGAAAAAAATTTTGAATCATAACTTTTTTACGCCATCCTCTGACCGCTTTTAATTTTCGACGTAACATTGTTAAAAGAGCGTTCAAACGTCAAAACCACTTTTTTATAATCATCGCTTACCCACCGTTTCTCTCGAAGGCCTTGTTCCTGCACTTATTTTGGAATTTCGCAGAAAATTATCTTTATTTTGCAGCAAATTTCGTTTCACCCTTTCTATTACATGAACTTTTTCTGAAAGTATTAACACCATTGTGTGGCTAAAGTGTCATCTGGAGTAATAACCTTGCAGAATGACTGAGAATAGCATCTGGATGGCCGAGGCCAAACCACAAGGGGGCCCAAGCGAAAATCGTGTTTTTCACATTATATACCGAACAAATTCCTACAGAAAATTGAGTCGTTCTGCGTTCACAGAATTTCGGAACTCGGCCTAGGCAAAAAATTATGGCCTATTATAAGTGTTCGAATTTCTTGACTCACCCTGTACTTTTTAAAAAAGGTTAGAAAATCTAAAAGAAAAAAGGGAGACGAAAATTTGCTGCGAAATTAAGATAATTTTCTGCGAAATACCGTTATGCCGTTTTTTATCTGACCTATCATAGGCAGTGATTTCAAAACTCATCCTCAACTTTTGCCTCAAATTTTTTAACATGGCCTGTGAATGCTACTTTTGATTTCTTTTTGGAAATCTGTTATTCACGTTTTGTTCAGCATTAAAAGTTGAGGATAGGGGATAGAGAAATAAATTCAGACCCCTTTTCCGCCAAAAAGATCGATAAAAAACTGCCTGAAGGTTAAAATTTTGCTAAACTCAACCGGTTGAGTTTGGGAATGGGAATTTTCGCCTTCAGGCAGTTTTTTATCGATCTTTTTGGCGGAAAAGGGGTCTGAATTTATTTCTCTATCCCCTATCCTCAACTTTTACTGCTGAACAAAACGTGAATAACAGATTTCCAAAAAGAAATCAAAAGTAGCATTCACAGGCCATGTTAAAAAAATAAGGCAAAAAGTTGAGGATGAGTTTTGAAATCACTGGACCTATGCTGCCAACTTTATTAGAGGAAATACGGTATTTGTACGAAAATATTGTGTTGCTCAATAGGTTTGGTTAAGGAATAAAAGTTTTACATCAAAAATTTTTTAAATGAGATGTGTTTTGGTGCTATTGAGTTTTTATGTGGCACTACCAACACAAATAAAGCGACTAAGACTAAGTTGTACAAACCTGAGTTTGAGCCTGGTTAAGAGGGTGACAACTTCGGCAATAAAAAGCTGGTCAGCAGCTACTTGTTTTGAACATGAGCTGCATTCACCGTCTTCATCGTCCGCACTTCTTTTTGTCAGTTTATTCTGAGCTTGTTTTTGCTTTGCTTTTTCGACAAAACCTTAATTGAATATCTTGAAATTTTTTAGACCAAGCCAAATTTCATACTTGAATAAATATCTTTGCCGGCCAAAAATTATTATTCAAAGAAATTTGGTTTTGAAAGACATTCAGAAAAGCAAGCAAAAACATCGAAAAAGGATTTCACGACGAAAAACGAAGGTACGAGGTGCGACTAATCTGCATCTAGTACAATTTTTTGAGCTTGATAGCTGAACTATAATTTCTTTATTTTTTCTGTAGCATTTGCTGGCTTTTGGTAGATTTTTTTTTCCGTACTTGCTTCTGCGTGTTTTTCTTAGTCATTATCACCGAGAAACCCCAGCCCTCGGCTACCCCAACCCACGAAGTGTGACTCTATATTCTTATAATCAAAATACCTTTCATTAAAAAAACAGTAGGCAAAAGTCCGTTTTGAGGCAGAGAAACAACTGAGCGACAGGTAGGACATTTAATTTTGACTAGTGGAAACGATGAATATAGTAGCGGAACTTCGTGCTCAATTCGAAGAACACATTTATGGCAAAAAATATGACCACAAGGCAATATTTTCGGCTCTTCGAATAGTTCCATGCATATTGAACAATCCAAGTCATTTGCAGAGTATTGTTCAGCCACATTCATATTCAGTTTTTGAGACATTGTAGAAGTTTTCATATTAAACATTTGTTAAAATAGAAATACTGAAATCTGAAAAAATAAGTAGTATTTTTGAAGTGTAAATAGTTAGACCAATAAAAATATTTTGTAAATTATTTATATCTCGAAAAAAAGTACCGATGCAGTAAATCTACTTATCTAGATAGATAAATTTGAAAAAAAATCTGAATAGTTGACTTGTCATCTTGATGTTGCGTTATCTGTGTTATCAACGCTTTCACCAACAAGTAAAAAATAGGCATGGTGTTAAAAAAAAATTAGTTTTTTATTGTAGGCCCCGATTCTCAATAAGCACCAAAACTTGTTTTTTGCTGTTTCATGACTTTAGACTAGGGTTGGTTGATTGATAATTAACCCGGGTAATTACCCGGAAAAATACTTTTCCGGCCTTATTTCTCCGTAATTACTTGTGTAATTACGGAGAAATAAGCCGGAAATCACCCGGGTAATTACCCGGAGAAATACTTTTTCCGGAGAATTACCCAACCCTACTTTAGACAGGCTTCAATGCAGAAAGACATGTAGAGTTTTTTGAAAAACTTGGACTTTTTTCATTGATCCACCCTGTTGTTTCGAATTTTTAGATACTTAGCAAACAGGAATCAGGTGGGAAAAACTGAAACATTTGGAAGTCTTCAGATTTGCATCTCTGTGCAAGTCGTATTAAGAAAAAACAAAGGATCCAAATTTTGAGTTTTGAAAAATTTGTTTTATGACCTTGTGGTTTGGGGAATACGTTTGATTGCCTCCTAACATCATAGGCGTACCCAGGATGGGGGCTAGCCGGGCTATAGCCCCTCTCGTCAGGATTTTTAAATAAAGATTAGCCCATCCTGTTAGGATTGTTTAGCCTTTTCAGCCCTTTTAGCCCTCCCATCAGGAAAATTTTTGCAGTCCTGGGTACGTCTATGCCTAACATATGCTGGCTTACCCTTGCCCACGCCTAAGCCTAACAAGGGAACCTCACGTAGTGTCCGTGGCCTATGGATAGACGTTATATACAATTCGATAGCTCTTCGAAAATCCTTATTGGACTTAGACATCCGTTTTCGCCCATGGCTCGAATTTTAAGGTTTTTAATCGTTTGAAAGATGTGGCTACACTCTCGAGCTCACCCCCGTACTCGACATTTTGATTATAATATTTCATTTTGCTGTTTCTGATTTCTCACACTTTAAAATATTATTTGTATCACATAAACTGTTTTCCGAAATTAAATTGATATCATGGTATTTCGGTTACGAATAAAAAGATGAAAATTCCGTTGATATGATCACAAGATAATATTGATATGGTCCGTGGATATGATAATTAGCTAACTGAATTGGCAAAAAATTTGAAAAAATTGGGGCAAAAAAGTGTCGAACCAAGGCGGTAACGATCTTGAGGAAATACAAGCTTGACAAGGTTAGACTGTACAGATAAGCCTCGATGTAGATATATTTGATAAAGTTAAAAAATCCAATATAGTGGCCCTTCGATTTAGTGGCCTTCTAGGCCTGTTCCCAAAGAAGGCCATTATATCGAGCTTTGACTGTATATATGAAAAAAATTAAAGCTTTGAATTAAAAGCTGTGAAGCATAGGAATGAATTTACCTTCATTTCAAATGAACCGGTGCGGGCGCAGGCTTAAAATGTGATAAATCACCCAAAAATGACCCTAAAATACCCGGAAAGACCATCTAATCTGAAGGAGCGGCTGGCAATTTTTTTTTAAAATTTTAATTTTTCTGATTCAGAAAGTGTTTAGAAATGCTTCTCGTATGTTGTTGTGCAGGAAAAATAAGTTCGGGGGGTGATTTTGGGTAACTTTTCAAAAAATCCGACGACGGGGGGGGGAGGGGAACTAAAGAAGTACCAAATTTTGATATACAATCCGTCTTTCGTTAAAGAATGAGGGAAAACGTCCTATGGAACGGTTTTTTTGACGCAATTAGACTGAAAAAATACAAAAAAAATCACCAGGGGGGACCAAGGCAAAATTAGCGGTTCGCCACCTTTTGGACAAATGTCGAAAAGGTGACGAAAAGTTTCGCACCCTTTTGGACATTTGTCCAAAAGGTGGCGAAACGTCTATGTACCATTAGCGAGCCAAAAAAAACCGGCTCTAGGTGAATTGAACCTCTACAAATTGAACCTCTACAAATTGAACCCCGGTAAATTGACCCTCCGGTAAATTGAACCTCCGGTAAATTGAACCTCGGTAAATTGAACCTCAAAATTTGTCTTGAGAGGATTTTTTTATTCAAAAGATTTTTAACGCTGGTGTCATATGCATCCCTACCACCAGCCTTTAGCATGGGCTGTATAGGAAAGGGAAAGAATATTAAAAGGCCACTTGATCCATATTATTCAACCTCAATGGTCCAGATCCGCTCTCAGTTATTCAGATCAACTCTTAATGATCCAGAACCACCCTCAGTGGTTCAAGTCCACCCCAAATGGTCCAGATTGACCCTAAGGGGTCCTTATACACTTTCACCAGTCCAGATCCACTACAGATAGTTTAGATCCATCCTCAGTGGTCTTGATTTAACCTGGATGTGAAAAATCTTTTGGGTGTCCTCTTGGTCCATTTGGGTGCTCAGTAAACAGAAATGCAGTCAACCCTCTCCGTTATAAAATTTTAAATTATTCATTTTTGTCATGTGAAGAGCTCTTATAATTTAATTGTCTTTCTATAATCCAACCTCAGTTCTACTGGATGAACCATGCACTAATTAAACCAAGTGGTCGTCCACTTGGACTAAAATTTTTTTAATTTTTCGGGTTTCAAAAACTTGTTTTCTGGACTAATTCGGGCATGCTAAAGATGGATTGATGTAGTGGTAAAATGCCGTTTTCTCAGCTATTTTTTGAGCTTTGGTAAAATCGAGTTTGGTGAAATCAATCATTTCCCAAAACTCAAAAAATACCCGACAAAACTGCATTTTACTACTATCAAACCATCTTAAGCATGCCGGAATTAGTCCAGAAAATAGGTTTTGGAACGTGAAAAACGAAAAAATTTTTTGATCCAAGTGGACGACCACTTGGTTTTGCTGCACCCAGGTAGTCGTAGCCAGATTGGGGAACTCAGGTAGTGTAGTGGTACCCGGGTAGTAATATTAGTAATAAAATGTTTTATATGTTCTAACCTCAGTTCTACTGGATAATCCATGCACTAACTAAACCAAGTGGTCGTCCACCTGAATCAAAATTTTTTTTTTGTTTTTCATGTTCTAAAACCTATTTTCTGGACTATTTCAGGCATGCTTAAGATGGTTTGATAATAGCAAAATGCAGTTTTGTCGGGTATTTTTATTTTTGGGAAATAATTGGTTCCACCAAAAACTTGATTGTAGCAAAACTCAAAAAATAGCCGAGAAAACGGCATTTTACCACTGTCAGACCATCTTCAGCATGCCCGAATTAGTCCAGAAAACAGGTTTCGGATTCTGAAAAAGTTAAAAAAATTTTGATCAAGTGAGCGACCACTTGGTTTGGTTGGTTCAGACTAAAAAATTTAAATTCCTGCAAATTTTTTACTGAAAGTGAGAGTTAAAAAAGTCAATGAGTACACTGAGAGTGCGAGTGAGAGTGCCAGCTCCATATTACCGCGTGGATACCCTAAGGGAAGGAAACTACTCCAGAACTGGGGTTACTGCAAGTCAAATCGCTGTTTTAGCATGATCAAACCGTGCGCAGGACACGATTCTGGATAGGGTACAATGATCTTTAGCTACTTTCGGCTAAATCCAAAATTTCGGATACTGGAGGCGGATACCCATTTAGGGAATGTGGTACCAGTGTGATTACATTACTCACCGTGAGAATAGGTGATCTCCTAAATAACAGTTTATGGCTCTTACTCAAAAAAAGTAATATCTGCTGCCACCGGGATTTGAACCTGTACCTCAAAAATTGGAGGTGGAATTCACCAGGGGAGAGTTCACCGGACGGAGAATTTACCGCAGTGGAATATACGGACTCCTTTGAAACACGGTGACCTGGCAACTGGACTGGAAAAAATATCTATTGAATAAAAAATCCTCTCAAGACAAATTTTGAGGTTCAATTTACCGAGGTTCAATTTACCGAGGTTCAATTTACCGGAGGGTCAATTTACCGGGTTCAATTTGTAGAGGTTCAATTTGTAGAGGTTCAATTTACCGCCGCCCAAAAAACCCAATGGCTTTTTTGGCAGCTCTGGCATGTGAATCTGAGTGATTCAAGTTATTTTCTCACTGCAAAAATCGAATCACCGCAAAATTTGACTTAAAATGCACAAATCACTATATTTAATATGAGAAAACTCAAATTTAATGGGTGAAATTAAGTGAGCGCATAATTTTTACAGACCAAATACAAAATTCTATGTCGATTAGGGAGTAAAAGTTGGTTTCTATCGGCGCAAGACTAACCTTTTTCAAATGGAAGTTTTTTTTAAATATTGCACGAGCAAAGTTGTGTTGTTGTTATCAAAAAATACGACGACACTCGATTTAATGACACAGTTTCCGTCCCTACTAAGAAATCGCCCTCGAGTTAAGGATTTACCGTATTTTCTCTATCTCTATTAAACGGGCCCTCTCTAATAACATGTCGATTGCAACTTTAAAAGGTTGAGGTTTCAAACACCCCCCCCCTCCTTCCCAAGCAGAGTGCTCGGATAGAAAAGATAACTTCGTAATTGTGTTTCTTGCCCAGATTTCATCACATGTTGTCACCAATTTTTTTTTTCGGAACGACAGGGGGTATCATGGGTTTTAGTCAAAATTTCAATTGGCTATTTTTGAATTAAAAATAAGAGAAAAGTCATATGGCAGAGTGTTAGAAGAGCAAATGTTTGTATTCTTAGACTCTCTTATCATGTTCTTCAACTTGTCCGTGGCAAAAATAGACTCTACCGTATTCACTCTTTTTATCGCCCAGCCTCTAATAAACGCCCACCCTATAATAAAGGCCACCCTTAAGGACCTATATCTCAGTTTAAAAAAAATTATTTTGCAAATCTGTTTTTTTGCGTTTTCTTAGTTACCATGAGTTAACCTGATTCCCATTTTTAAATTTTGGTTGAGCACACAAAAATCTCAAAATCGAAAAAAAATTTTCCGATTTTTTAAGGGTTGAAATATAAACGCCCATGGGCGATTAAAAGAGTGAATACGGTATACCGGTTGTGTCAAAATTACGTTAACATTTAAAAAAAAATCGGGCAGCATAACACCGTAGCGGCCCGTTTCCGGATTTTTGGGTGGCAAGCCCCGGAAACGTCCCTAATAAGGCCTTTATGAACAAAACAACACAAACAACAAATCATTAAAGGAAAAGGATGACGGAAAACGATGAAACGATCTTTATTGATGATTCCGGGGTATTTCTTCTCAGCCAAGCTTGTGTCAATATGGCAGTTTGAGGGCGTTCACCATCCTGAAAAATTACGAACAATTTCAGTAGTAAGACAGTAAAACAATAAAAAAGCTGACAGTGAGAAATAGCTGCTCTTATCTTAAAAAAATTGTGAAATGGAAACCGAAAATTAAGACCATTGAATCAAACCAGATGCTCTTCATGTCTTGCACTCCTCTTTCTTCCGTGCCCAATCCGGTTCTTGTTAGCGCCTGTTCTTCAAATCGACCAGCTTCATTGCTGACCGTTTGCCTTGCCACTCCAAATAGCTGCCGATCCGCGCATACCCAAGACGTCGGTAACGAAGATGGATAAACCGGCACGTAGCTCCTCTTCTTGACTGCAGCCATATCTGCAAAATTGACTAAATTAATTTGATGAACCGACTTCGAACGTAAACGTACAATATTTAAAAGAGACGACAGAAATAAATGCGATGGAAAATTCGAGAATGATAAAAAAATAGAAAGCAAGTGAGAAAACAAGCGGGAAAGTGAACAAAAAATGAATTCTGAACGAAAATATTAAATTTCAAAATGTTAACGTAAATTTGAACACCTTATGCATTTTGCCATCTGAGTCAGCATCTCTAATTCAGATAAGCCGGAAATGCGGAATTTTTCGGAAAAAAAAAAATAATTTCATTAAAAACCACAGGAGAGATCAAGGTAAAAAACCTCCAGCAAAAAAAAAAGCCCCAACAAGCGCTTATTAGGAGCGCGGCGCTTATTAGATGAAATACGGTGTCGGAATCGAACCTGTGATCTATAGGCGATGCGTGAAGAAGCTTCCCCTCCTTTAGGACCATGAACTTGATAAGCACAGCAATTTAAAATTTTGAATTCGGGACCACCCCTAATTTTGTCAATAATGTTTTCGATTGTTTTTTGTTTGCATGTAAAATTTTTTCAAAATATAGAACATCTACTAGTCGAGCCCAACGTTGCTCGACAATGCCAGATCGGATGATTATCCTACTTACACGCACCATAAACAACTTATATGACTCTGTGTTAAAATTTACTATATATTTGTGTTCAAATTTTTAATGCACACAGAAAAAATTAATTCAAAAACATATAGAACAAGATCAGGGTGGTCCCGCGCGAATTCGGAATTCCGCAAATTGCTGTGCTTATCAAGTTTCATGGTCCTTTAAAATCATTTTAGTACATTACCAATTCTCATTCCGTTGTCAAATTTACGGCTGCAGACAATCGAAAGGCGCCACAGTCGTCTTGAAATGGGTGTATGAAGCCTGGCAAGAGCTCTCTAAGAAAGTGATTATCAGACGAAGAAAAGTTAAATTTTAACTTTTTTTTTTGTACATTTTAACGTATAGTTTAGATTGTACTTTTACCACATCCTCGATGAATAAGGGATATACAATAGCGTGCTTCAAAATAAGTGGACTAATCGAAGGGTTGGACATTCTTCGAAAGATCATTAAAATGACTAGTCGAAATGGCGGTACGATAATGTAGATTATTGTACCAGCAGTTGAGCAGCAAATTGATGTGGATACCGATAAGGAAAGACCACAATGCTGCGCCAATTATCCTTGTTATGCTTGTTTTCTTTAATTTTTACTTCCTAATTTTCGGATCGCTTTCAACAAATGGTCTTTTCATGCCTTTTGTAATATATTTAGGATTAGAAGTTAGAGTGTGCATCAGAATATTGGCATCTAGTTTGAACATATTTTTGATACTTCTCGACAGAAATTGATATTCTCAAATTTTCCGACTTTATAGCTACGTTTCATCTCTTTATTCCTTTACTTTTTTTATTTGGGAGTGTCAAAAAATTATCCGGGATATTTTTATTAGATGTTTCATGTTGCAATCATCTATTCTCGTTTCATACTATTTTGTAGCTTGCATCTCCTCTTCAAATGGCATATTATCCAAGCTTGTTATTTGGATAGAAGTCGCCATTGGCTCCAAACATTGTCAGTCATTTTGAGAAGTGATCCAGCGTTTTCTCACTATAACTGGTCTAAATTTCAATTCTGGATTTTTACGATCTAGCAACATCTTACACTAGTTGTAGAGAGCTCAAGCTACAAGAATCCCTTTACAAGATAATTTTAAAATCTGATGTGAGATACAGTCGAGTCTCGATTACACGACCCCTGGGGACCGGCCCTAGGGGTACGTTAGATCAAAGAGTACGTTAAATTCGGGGTACGTAAAATCGAGACTCGACTGCCATGGATTATTGCAAAATAGACTTTCTGAAAAAAGCAAGAAATCTGAAAAAATTGGCAATAATTTGGATTTTGGCTATTTTTTCAGAAAGTCTATTTTTCCAAAAAACCATATCCAACACTCAGATTTTAAAAATTATTTGGTAAAGTGGATGACTGTAGCTCTTGAGCTGCGCATACAACTCAGTAAGTAAGATGTTGCTAGATCGTAAAATCCAGAATAAAAATTTTGACCAGTTAAAGTGATGAAACGCTGGTCAATTTCTCAAATGACCTGGACAGGTGTTTGGAGCAAATGGCGACTTATCCAAAATAATCGAGCTAAGATTAATATGCCATTTGAAAGAGAGATGCGAGCTACAAAATAGTATGAAAAAAGAATAGATATGATTGCAACATTTTTTTATCACGGATAATTTTTTGACCACCCAATATATTAGAAATGGTTCTGACCTGCGCCCTTGATCGGGAATTTGAGTGTTGGAATCCCGATTTGTCATTTCGATTTTGGGTCGCAGTCGCATGTGTGGTCGAAAGCTGCGAAATTTCAGGGGGGGGGGCTGAAGCCTCCTGGGGTAATTTTACCTACACCGTTTTCGTTAAGCCCCGGATGACGAACGGCCGAGAGTGACGAACGTCACGGACGGATTTTGATTATCTTCGCAACAAACATTTAAAAATTCTTGTAAGTTTTTTAGAAATTGAAAAAATTATACAGGTTCGCAAGTTCATCACCAGACATTCTAATTGAATTGATTTTTACAAGGGAACATACGGTAGTGACGAGCGACATTGATAAACCTCATTTAGCAATCAATAGAGCTTCAGAATCCTAATTTTGTTTTAGAGATTCTGCTATGACACGTGATTGGGAAAACGTAAAGTGCTGCGATAGAAAAAAAGTGGAAACGAAAGAAGTCGGATTCATGGAACAGTTGGCGATGGTAATATATTCTATGATAACTACAGTTTTCACTCAGCTTGTTTTAGGCACGAAATAAGAAATGAAAACTACAGCACTATGAAGTATGACTGAGATCATCAGGAAAGACACAACAGAGCCTTCAACTGCAAGGCGAAGATGCGTGTGCGACTGTCGTGGAGCTCTAGTTATCGATGAGTAAATAAAATTAGTGTCCGATATATTGTTGTTGTTTCTGTTGTCGCTGTTCGGTATAAAGCTCTTTTTTTACATGATAGTAGAGTGTGTTATGAAGCCGGGATGTTAGTAAGGCATGGGGCTGAAGTGATTGTTGTATAGGAGGCGAAATGTATTCCGCTAGTGTGCTGTGAGAATGAGATGGAAAATGAATGTATAACTGCGGTGAAATTCAATGAAAATATTGAATACAATGAAAGATGAACAGTTTCCCACCTATTTGTCAATAAAACAACAATGTGGGACAATTCAGCCAGAAGCGGACACTTTTTAGCCAAAGTGGACACTTTTGACAAAAGCAGACAGAAAAGCCAAAAATGGACATTTTCAATGCTCTTCCTTTGTTTGAGCATTCATAAATAGATGTAAATTCAAAGCAATCATCTCATTTAAAAAAATAGTAACTATTTTTAATTAACGTATATCAACACACTCTTCTATTAAGAACATTTAGCTATTGTTACTACATTAAAAATGTTACTTGCGATTAGTTTTCATTTACTTGTACTTGTAGCCTTGTTTTCACAATTTCAAGCGCCAGGAAGAAAAGTAAGATTAAAGGGGCATGCTCGCCGACGATCGCCGACTGAAATTCCCTTTGATTAATTCTCGTTTTTTTCACTGGTACCGCCTTTTAAAATATATTCCCATCGGCGACGAGCATGCCCCTTGGCTGTATTGGGTTTCTATTTAATTAGTTTCGAATGTGCGAGTTTGAATTTTTCCGTTTTCAATTTTTTCCGTTCTCGGTTTTTCTCCGTTTTCGGTTTTTGTCCGTTTTCGGTGTGGTGAATTGGGTTTGATAAGACCAAAATTCCGGTTTCACTTACCCGACCCCCGAAATCAGGGGTAGGGGTAAATCAGGGTACCCTTAGTCCAGGTGGATATCCAATTACGGGGTTAAGCGAATTGATCGACACCGAATTGGTTCATACGAATGTTCCATACCGAATAGTATTTAAACACCTGGATGGTATTCTTTGCAGCCACAGGGCTTCGAACCTTCAACGTCGGTTTTGAGAAAATTTTCATGTGGATATCTACCTGACCAGTGGCACCATCCGAGCTTTCGGAGACCGGAGGGGTTAAAGTGGGTCACTCGGAAAATTCCACAAAAACTAAGGGCAGTGCTAAACGCATTGCATAAGTATTTGAAATGACTTAGAAGGCAACACTTTGACTATCGATGAGCTGTGAATACAGATCAATTCAAACAAGAAAGCTCATAAGAGTATTTTCATAAAAAAATTATACGGAAAAAAAAATAATTTTAAAACGTATTTTATTGAAAAAAATTGCGAAAAAAGAAATTTTCGAAAGTAGCTCTCGAATGAAAACCGTATTTATTCTAATTAGGCCCCAGTCTCTATTATCGCCCCAGTCTTAATAAGCCCCACCCCTGGAGGGGGGTTGAAAAATAAGCCCCAGTCTCTAATGAGCCCACCCTAAGCCCATTTGGTACACCATTTTGCAAAAAAAAATCTTGAAATAATAAGTCTTTGGACTGTGCCAAGTGCACAAATCTTCTTCAACAAGAAAGAATTGGCAGAGATGTTCGAAGAAATCGATCTGGAACAAGATGAAGAAATGAAATAAAAAAGCGATGTATCCTTGGAATTATAATTTGTTTATTATAAATTGATGTAAATTTTGCTTTAAGTGTTCAAAAATAAGGCCCCAGTCTCTATTATCCCCCCAGTCTCTAATAAGGCCCCACCCCTGGAAGGGGGTTGAAAAATAAGGCCCATGGGGCCTAATTAGAATAATACGGTATTCGAAAACGGAAAACCCGAAAACGGAAAAAAGCGAAAACGGAAAAATCGAAACGGAAAAAATTCAAACTCGCACATTTCGAAACTAATTAAATCGAAACCCAATACAGTCATGCCCTTTAATAGATGGGTTGAGTGATGATTATTGTCGCGTCATTGAAAATGGTTTTTATAAACCTTTCTGATCATTTTTGATACGTTGAATTATTTTGTAGTCCTTTTTGTAGCCTTCGAAACGAGCTATCACTGTTTATTAATTTTGTAAATAAAGTGTAAGAGAAAAAAGAGTGGAGGGGGGTGGTGCGAAAAAAGCAAGTTTAATGGGGTACTATTGTTGATTGGAAGTCTAATTTAGACTTCAGCTTCGTAACAACATCTTAGCACTATGTTGTTAGCGTAGTTCAAGAGCTACGAAATTTTTTCACAGAATAATTTTCAAAGGCTGAGTGTTGATATATGTTTTTTTTTAAAAATCGATTTCTAAAAAAGATCGAAACCCGAGTTTTTTCCAATTCTTAATATTTCGATCATTTTTGTAAGAAATTGCTTTTTTCTCAAAAGGTCATATATAAACATTGATATTTTGAACAATTATTCTGCAAAATAGGTTTTTGTAGCGCTTGCATTGCGCTATGGCTCAGCTCTAAGATTTTTCGTACAGCGCTACTGTCTAAATTGAATTTGCGGTCAGTTAAAGCAATGAAAGTAACTAGAGTAACACTGAACTTCCTATTTGCACCTCATTTCTTTTAATACTTGCATTACCGTTTGTAACTTTAGTGCTAGCAAAGTATGGGCTCTATATGTGTTTGCGTGCCTCCGAAAATTTTTCGCTTCGGTTTTCTGTTTATTTTTTTCAAAAATTATTTAAATTAAAAAAAACACTTTATTACCCTCCTTTACCTATTTAGGCACCTAACTAGCGATGTCATCAAAAATATGATTAAATTACAGAGTTTTTTTTTTAACTTGAGCTAAGGCGCAGATTAGGCCAGCGCACGTTAGCACGGACTCAAACACCTTTTTTCTACCTTTTTTGTAGTTTGCGAATACTTTGATTCAATCATAACGTAGGCTGGTCTAACCTGCGCCTTTAGCCAAAGATGAAAAATCGAAAAAATTGTTGTAAAAAAATCAGCAGGCGGAGACCAAGACAAAATTTTTCGGGAGCCATGAACACATATTGAACCATACTTAAGTAAGCATTGAAACGTAAGCATATTGAACAAATAGTCAAAAAAAATATCAGGACTTGCTATAAAACCATTTTCATTGATGCGCCCTATAATTATTGCTCACACAATACTTATTATTGACATGAATTCCATTTATAGCAACCGTAAGCAAAAGAACCAAAATATCAAGTAACTCGACAAAGCATTAATAAAGCAACAAATTTGATAGAAACCTTTGTTTGCGCACTAGATGCAGACATAATTCGCAGTGTCGGAGGTTGTAATAAAGGAAGGAGACAAAGAAGTGTGAGACTGCGAGGAGTTCCGGGATGCGCCAGATGTGCTGTCAGAGAGACTCTTGATGTAGATGGTGGTTATTGCACGGTAATAAATTTAGTTTTTCAATCTTTGTACACCAATTACGTAGCCACATCGTGGACAACAAGGTCCCAGACCTCTACCTTCTATTGAAGAAGCTTTCGGACGAGGGCATCAACCTCTAGCCCACCGTCCTCCCGACGAGCATTAACTTTGCCATTACTTGGAAATCCAGATCAATCATGTTTCAAGCTCATGATGTTATTGAAAATGATAGAGATTGAGAGTGCGAAGGAGAACCACCCGAGCAGCGATTCTCGGAGATACCATCGTAAGATAGATAAATTAAAAAAGTTAAAATTTAAAATAAATCTATAATTTTTCCTTCAATGCATCATGCTGATTTTTCGAAGTTCTTTTTATAAGTCATCAAAAATATTTGAAAAACATATAACAATATGTTTATATGACTAACTTACGAATGAAAAAACCAAAGCACGATTGCAGCATTTTTTTATTCGATACACTTAGAGAAAACAAAATTGATGAATAGTTTGCGTAATGAAGCATAATAAAGTTTGTGATATTATGAAAAATTGATGCACATTTTATAATTTTCGGCTATTTTTTGGCAAACCGGGAATCACTAAATTTCAACCGTTATCTTTGGTGAGGGACACTTTTGGAGGGGGGGGGGGAACTAAATTAGAGATAGGGCGAGCGGGAGGGGGAATATTGGCCTAAATAGGTTGATTTTCAGGGTGCTACTATTTTTCAACCTTCCTACAGGGGAAGGGTCACTATTAGAGGGGGGGCTACAATTAGAGATAAGGAAGGGGAGATGATGGTTTTAAATAGCCCGGTTTTCAGGGTGCTACTACTTTTCAAGCTCCCTCCAGGGGGATGGGTCACTATAAAAGTAAATCAGAAGAAAGAATAGAGGACTTTGGGATGAAATATTTTCAAATTTTTAAGAAGATCGAGCGATCGGGTAAAAAATCGGCAAATATGTCGAATTGAACCCCATAAATGACTTTCTTTACGAGAAAAGCATTTTTTATTTTTCGCTATCGCTTCAGACAATTTTTTTGCAAGATGAGAGAGCGTCTTCTACGGCGTGCAATTTACATCACGTTGACATTTACTCCTAATAATTGCTGTTACATATACGAAAAGAAAAGGAGACAGAGTCTAGCGACTCTGTCCTTACCAGCGAGCTGTGATCACAGTGACTATGCCGTCCGGCCGGGCCTGTCTCTTCTCCATATCGTCTAAGGCTCTATATGTGTTTATGCGACGCCGAAAAAAATATGCCTTGGTCCCCTGTTGATTTTTTGCACAAAATCCAATTTTCGCCTTGGTCCCCCAAGCTGATTATATCCGAAAAAGTATTGTTCCGAAAATGTCTCAAAACCATTTTAATCACTTTTCGTGTTATAAATATATATTTACGGCATTAACCTAAGATCGCGAACATTGTTAGCTCGGTCATAGGTTGGTCGCTACGTGTCCAAAAGTTACACTCTCTTTATTGAAAATGATTGGAACAGTTGTACGTTAATAAAATCAGCTTACAAATTCGAGCACAGAAACTAAAATCTTTTCAAATTACTGGTTTTCAAGACCACTGAAAGTGAAAATATTTTGTCCAAAATAATCAACAATGGGGATTACGGCATGTTTTTTTTCGCCGTCGACATTAACACATTTAGAGCCGTCCGGAAGTCTCGCGATTGTATTATGAACGGTTTACTTTCAGAATATGAACTACAGTCGAACCTCGATATAGTGGCCCTTCCAATATAGTGGCCCCTGAGCTCGATTTGGTTGGTTAAATCTAAAACCTAGATAAATGAACCCCCAATATAGTGGCCCTCCATATAGTGCCCCCAGGCCTGGTCTGTGCTAATTAAAGACCCCAATATAGTGGCCTCTTAATATTGATAGAAATGCAATTTACTACCAAATTTATTTCAACGAAGAATAACAACTTGAATAAAAACAAACTATCTAATGGTTTGATGAGAAGAAGCTAGTGATTACTGGCTGCATTTGTTTTTTTTTGCGCTCTTCGTAGTAGTAGTCATCTATTGCATCGCTGTGATGGAGAACGGTAAGATCAGCAGACTTCTTATCCATGTATGGACGAGCGAATTGGAAATGCCTTTGTGCTTCAAAACGACTGATTGGAGGTCGCTCTACTTCAACTTCTTCGGTTTGTAGAATTTCACTGCTTATGCTTTTGCCATAGCCAAATTGATTGCCAGAGCCAGGGTGTTCCGACAAATCTTCGACAATATCAATCAGTGTGAGCGCACCACCTGTAAAACAACACCGAGATAATGAAAAATTGTAGAAATAAAACCAAGTGTATTGCATACATGTTTCGACTAACTCATCAACATTTAAGAATTCTGCAATAGTAACATTAGTTTCTTCTAGCCCTTCTATCTCAATCCAAGCACTGAGCATTTCGCCATATCTTCGTCCAGCTGGCCAAAATCTGTCTCAAAGTCTTTGCCAGAGCCTACTTCTGTCAACATGGCTAAATACGAAAAGCTCACCAAAAGCCGTCATTAATTATGCATACATTTTGAATAAACTTGGCATGGCGAAAGCGATTCTTGATATTAGTTATAGTTATAGTTTGATCTTTCCTTTGAAATGGCCCCAGGCTCGTCGAAGCAGGTGAAGAGACTGAGTAGGTTAAGCTTGTAGTCATTATCGACCTCGATTCCAGCAATGCCCCAACGCAGAACAAGTTTCTATAGTTCACCTTCAAGTTTTGGATCACACCCTGATCCATTGGCTGTGAAAGATTCTGAATTGTTCAAACTATGTAAATACCAAAATTCAGCTGTGAAATGGCAGTTGTATAGGTGGAAAAAAATTGAGTTTGATGTTGTGGAGCTTCAAATTTTTGGATGAGCGCTACAGTTGTCCAAGTAGAGTAGGATTTTTCGGTTCTCATTTTGAAGCTTTCGATCCCACTTTTTCAGATGTGATTCGAATAGAGATGCTTACAATTTTTCCAATGAAAATAAAAAGCAGATACAAAATTACACAAATTTACCTGTCCTCCACGATTCAATATTCGCTTCGTAATCAACCGGCAGTTTTTGGTTCTTGAAACAACGAGGATTGTTTGACCTTCCATCACCAAAAGCGGAAGTTTCTCAGTCCCAGACATGTTTGCACAGACAAGCACAGTGATGCGCTCCTTACTTTTCTACCCACCAGAGCATTTATCACCTTAAAAGAGCATCCTTATTGCTGGCAATGAGAATTCAAACATGCGAAATTCTCATTGCCAGTAGTTGGTAGTTTAAGCATGGATTGAAAAATCGAATACACAAAAACAAAACTTACCTTTATAAGCCATCGTTTGCTGGGAAGAAGTTGCCAAAATAGTCCCGTCTCATCGGCATTAAACACATCATCTGCGGAAAATTGCGCCAGAGTCTGTTGAAGTACTTGCTGCTGCCATTCACGAAGTGATCCTATGTCGACGGCTCCGGCTTCCCTTGCACATCTTTGAACCGGATTCCATGGCGATCCTTGAACTTCTCAGTCATCCTCTGCTCGCTTCAAAATCGACGATACTAAGCTGAGCTGCAACAGCCAGGGGCCTTTACCTGAAAATAAAGCAGTATCTTTATCACAAGAAAATCAAATAATTAAGCAAAATCTCACCTGCAACAAATCCCCGCCTACTAGAGTGTTTTGACTACGAATCTGCTTATGCCAAATGACCAGCGCTTCTTCTAATTGATCATAGTTGCCTAACTTAAGACGCGCACGCTTTGCTTGACTTTCATTATTGATTGCCGCCAGAATCGCTTCTTTGTCTTTCAGATTCTTTGAATGGTGACTCTTGGAATACCGAAATTTTTGGACAGCTGGTGATTTCCCTTATTAGCAGACGCTTCAATTATTGCCTTCTTCTCCACTAAGGTAATAGCACGACGTTTTATTGATTAGACATTTAAAAATACCTGAAACATCAAGGACTTACATTTATCATGAATAAACTATATAAATGAACCATAGATCAATAAGATTTTTTTTCAATAAGCACCCTTATATAGTTAAACCTCGATACAGTGGCCTCTAAAAATTGGGGAAGAATTGTAATTCCACTATATTGGCCCCCCAATATAGTGACCCCTTCAATATAGTTGCCCCCTAGATCTTTTCCCGAAGGGGGGGGGGGGCAATATCCAGGTTTGACTGTACCATGTTTTAATGCAAAAACCACAGGCCAGTTGCTAGACCGTCCGGACGAGACGGTCCTGGTGAACGGCGCGGTCACTATGGTTGTGATCCCTGAAAGTTTGACTTTAATCGAGACACAACCCGAGAAGCCCCGCCTAAAGCAATCTTCTCTACACGATAGGCGTAAAAAAAGGGTCAGAAGTTGAGGTAACAAGATATGGTTCAAATTACAAAAAATAGCTTTTAACCCCTGAAAACGGACTTTATCACAATTTTGTTTCGAGGGGTCGGAAAACCGATTGGTGTGTAACTTTAGTTGCTTGTGCAGAATTCCACGCTTATCAACATAGTGTTAATAGTCTCTTATAGACAAAACGATTTAATAAACAAAACTCTTATGAATGACTGCACAAGTGTTCACAGTTATATACTTTCTAGAAAAATTGTGGTAGAAAACATTTAAGACAAAAGTTAGTGAACTTTTTCAGCTTGCTAGTGGTCATCAGTTCTTTTTTAAAATTTAGCTTCATGATTTATGCAAGAGCACACTGTTTGTGGTAGACCAAAATTTTTTTTCTGAGTCCAAGTATTTTGAGTCTACTACACGTTGAAACATCAAACATCATTTCGGGCTGTTTTGGGATGACTCCGAATAACCCAGTTTAGCCCGACTCGTAACTTATTGCTTTTTATAAAAAAATTAATAAGAAAAAACCTGTAAAAAACACGGAAAGAGTATGTAGACACAGAATGGTTGGTAACACTTTACCTAACCAACCCACGGATGAGCCACATTTGAGGTAAATTTAAAAAAAACTTATTACATATTCGTATTTCTGGACCCGGTTTCACGGGAAATGATCAACAACAGGGAAATGATCAACAGCGGCATCTTTCATTCCCTCTTCATCCAATGGTCTTTTATCCTTTATAAAATGTTTTGGCGCCAATTTGAAAAATATTTTTTCTCTGAATTTTTCTGAAATATTTACTTTGGAAGACCAAAGCAAATCGAAATTTTTTTTTACTGTCACAGTATCGGTTGATTATTTCCTGTAACAGTCCAGATCGAGGAAGACGAATATCTAATCTTTTTGTAAAAATTCACCTAAGAAGGGGGTCAGCCGTGGGGGATCAAGTAAAGTCAAGCCGAATGCTTTTTTGTTCTAGCTTGGTTTTGTTAATGATGTAGATGGGAAATGTCCCAACAGGTGTGTCAATGCTGATCAGTGCAACAAGGATAGAACTAAAAAAGAGTGCACTTGTATTGCTAACCACTGCACTCCAATTGCTCGAACAATTACGGCGTGGACAATGCAGGAACCAGGTTTGCATCAACACTTTTCGTATTTGCCAATTGTTGATTGTTAAGATCCTGGACACAAGTGTAAAGGACCTTGTACAAGCGATGAAGATTGCAGAAGTTGGTGACAAAAAATAGCCCAGAATCTTGCAGATGCATAGGCGGGACCTGCCGACATTTCAAGTCTAGAAAGGTGTCACAGCTTACACCAGAAGAAATGAAGGCACGACGAAAATTAATGATGAGGGATAAGCAACTTGAAAAAACAGAAAAGCTACAATTGGAAGGTGGAGAGAACTTAAAAGATCATTTAGAGAAGATGAGGCAAGCTAACATAAAATCTAGAGCGAAAAAAAAAGCAGAAAACAGGGCTAAAAACCAACAAGGATTCGAGAATAGAGTCCAGGAGGCAAGTTTTAAAAGAGAAGTTTTGTAATTTTGTTCTTTTATCAATACGACCTAGACCCCTCGGAAAATTTGACATTGAGGTTTTGCTCAAACAAAAGCCTACGATGTGCCAAGTACGATAGTACTAGATTCAGCCACTTTTTGTTGGTAATTTGCCGAGCTATGGGTCTCCCGAGTTAGGTACTCAGAAAAATCAATACATATCTTAAAAACAGTTTATACTCAGTAAAATCTCATGATGCTCATAAATCTACTCTCAGAAGTATAAAATAACTGTCATATTTCAAATTCCTTCAAGTCAATAAATATTCGAATACAAAATATTGATTGTTTGAATATTTATTCATTCCAAGTTTTTAGCCTCTAAGTACAGTCGAAACTGCATACCGTATTTTTTCTAATAAGCGCCCCGGGGGCGCTTATTAGAAAATCGGAAAATTAGGAATTCAATTTCGAGATTTTCGGGTGCTCAACCAAAATCTAAAAAGTGGAATCGGTAGAGCTCGTGGCAGTTAAGAAAACATATCGAACAGCTTTGCAAAATATTGCTTCTACACTGAGATCCAGACCCTCAAAGTCGAGAGGGGCGCTTATTAGAGGAAATACGGTACAACGTAACTCTATACAACTTGAAACTCCTTATACAGTCAAACCTCTATATAACGGCACCCCTAGGGACCGCGAAAAGTGCGTTATATAGAAGTGCCGTTATATAGAGGTTTACCTTGACTGAATTTTAGTATAACCCGACCAATTGGTCTTATTTTGGGTGCCGTTATATAGAGGGTGCCGTTATATAGAGGGTGCCGTTATATAGAGGTGCCGTTATAAAGAGGTTTGACTGTAACGTGATTTCGAGACCGATCTGGTTGCGTTCTATAGAAATAAAGTCGAAGTGACATTCTATATAACTTAACTCAATATAACGCATTATTTTCGGAAAATCCTGTCGATAAAAATGACACTCCATATAACGTACCGTATTTTCTCTATTAAGTCCCCCTCTCTAATAACTCCCCCTATTTCGACCCCATATCTCAGTCTAAGAAAAATTTTTGTAAATCTGTTTTTCGCGTTTTCTTAATCACCACGATCTTAGTTGATTCCACTTTTTAGATTTCGGTCGGCATCCGAAAATATCAAAATCGAAATATTTTTTTTCCGATTTTTAAGGGTTGAAAAATAACTCCCCCGGGGACTTACTACAGAAAGTACGGTAATCGCTATATTTTGGAGCTTTTTTTAAGTATCCCCTCGACATTTTTTCCTAATTTTGGTAAAAAATATGTCTTATTATTATTTAAAATAAAGAATTTGAAAGAAATGGAATTTTGAAGCCAAAAAAATTCCGGCTAAAACCTCAAAAATAAAAAAGATTTAGGGTCTCAAAAAAGGACATATATTTTTAAAAAAGACATCTGGGAGAGCGCTTGTGCCGCTATGTTTCTTTCTTATCTAGTTTTTGTTTTTAATAATAACAATAAATAAATAAAATAAGAATAATAGAAACTCTGATATCAAATGGCTATCACATTTGATACTTTATTATTTTTGTTTGCCTTTTTGATTTCTACCAATTTTAGAACCATCCACCAGTCAGACCTAACGTTTATTGAGACTCACAGATCAGACGAAGTAGTCAACTCTCATTAAAATTTTTATGTCACAAAAAATTTGTTTTAACTGATGCATGAAATTTAAATTTTAAATGCAAATAATGATAAAATTCTGCATTTTCAGCTTTATTACCATTTGTAAGAGAATCAACATGGCTACAAAACTATATGTACCGGAAGTCCGATGAGTTCTTTTGAGCTTATTTTTAAAACTAAAAAGATTGCTACATGAACATTTCGAAACGAAGATTTCTAGCTCTGTTCGTCCTCCTTCGATCAGTATTGCAAGGGACCTGGGGTTGTAACCTGGGGCTTTTCGATAATTTTTTTTATGCGCGTATCTTTGTGGAGCGTGCTTAAATCATTTATGAATTTGGCTCCCACCTCTGAAACTCAATAAAAAGTTTAGGAATCACCATGACCCATGGAAAATCGACAATTCACATTAAAGTGCTATTTTCCAAAACGAAAATTCTTAGCTAAAAACACGTTTTTCAGTTCTTCTCAAGGTGCCCCGCAAACTTTTTGCTTGGGATTCAGAAAGCGCGACAAATTCTGAGCAAGATGAGCGAAAAAAATTCAAAAAAAATGTGGGCCATCAGAAAGTTAGCCAATGATACAAAAACTATACACACCAAAATTCTTATGGTTTTTTCGACATTTGTTCTTCTTAGGATATTTTTAAACCCAAATTTAATTTTATTTTCATCAAACCATTTATATAATTTGACGCAGATATGAGTGAGCTTTCTTATGGCAATGATGATTCTTGTCTATTGACATGGTTTTGATGGAAAAATCGACAATTCACATAAAGGTCCTATTTTCCAAAACGAAAATTCTTAGCTTAAACACGTTTTTCGGTACTTCTCAAGGTCCGCCGCAAACTTTCTGGTTGCAGATTCAGAAAGCGCCACAAATTGTGAGCAACATCAGCAGAAAAAATTTTGAAAAGACGTGGGTTACCAGAAAGTTAGACAATGAGACAAAAAAACTATACACACAAAATTCTTATCATTTTTTTGACATTTAGTCTTTTCATGATATGTTTCAACACAATTTTTTATGTTTTCATTAAACCATGTATACCATTTGACGCACAATTGAATGTGCTTTTTCATGATAATATTACTTTTTCAGAAAATCGTTAAAATTTAGGTGTTGATGCGTTTTTTAAATTTTTAGAATAAAAAACATTATTTTTGATAACTAGGGGGTACCATAAGGGTACCATAGCGGGTTTGCGTGAGAGGTTTATGTGTGGATTTTTCTGAGTATCTTACTTCGGGAGACCATAGCTCACATAGACCACACCACCAACAAAAGTAGCCGAATTTGGTGCTATGTACTTGGCACATTGTAGGCTTCCGCTTGAGCCCAAACACTCAATTTCGAATTTTCCAAGGGGTCCGACCAAAGGACGTAATTACAAAACTTCTCTTTCAAATATTTTGTATTGTCTAATCAATTTATTCGGCCAAGATATTTTTAAGCTCTTACCAAATTTCACATATACTGAAAATACCAGGTTGTTTAGAAAGTTCGTACCCACCCTTGAATACACTTGATTTTGATTTTGTTCCAGTTTGTTTTGTGTCTTCATTCATGATAACAACTTACGATAACAAATGCGATGACGAATTAATCATACCGTATTTCCTCTATTAAGAGCCCGTGAACGCTTATAGGCTCTATCAGACTCCACCACAACACGTCTACCGAAACAATCAGAAACTGATTTAGTTTTAAAAAAAATTAATTTTTTTCCGAAATTTTTACACTGAAATAATCGACAGATGTTTGTGTTCATTTTGGTAGTAAGAGTTTTTGAGATAAAAAAAATTTAAAGTTGGAAGATCAAATCAATGAAAGTGGTGTTTCGGTATGTTTCGGTGGATTTTAACCGAAACGCTACTTCCAATGATTTGATCTTCCAACTTTTTTTTTCTCGAAAGCTTTAACTACCAAAATGAGCAGAAAAATCTGGTGAATATTTTGGGTATGAAACTTTTAAAAAAAGAAATAAAATTTTTCTGAACTGAATCAATAATTTCTGATTGCTCCCCCATACTCTTTTTTTTCTTAAGTACTTTTATTTCTTCTTCAAGCAAACTACTACTCACTATGTAGCTAGTGAGATGAGCTAAAAAATGAGTGATAATATAATACCTGACAGAGAAATAAGAATACTTGAAAAAGAAGCTGTTGGCGAAAAGATACAATTGGCGAAGTGATCTCATTGCAGAAGTTTCATTGGCAAAACGATTACGCGAATATGCCCATTATGTCTAAGGTAAGTGAGTGCGCGCATCTCTTACTCTCAAGCCCCCTTCAGGGGCGCCTAGGGCTTAAGGACTTGGGGTCGAGATGCGCACAACCACATACCTTAGACACAAATCACTCGAAAGTGACTCTGGATGCATAAAAATGTATGCATACCAGAGTTTCATCATGCGGTAGGCCCAGTGAACACAATATGTTCAACATCTTCCTTTTTTACACTAAATTGGCCCCTTTTCGGTCAATTTCCACCCAAATACAGACCTAAATCCCTTTAAAAATAGTCAAAATAGGTATTTTTGGGTGTCCCAATTTTTTATTGACTAGAACACAAAAATAATGTCTTTTTCGAGCTTCTGAGGCCATTTTAAATCGATATAGGGTATTTGAAACATTTTAAAAAAAGCTTATTTGGGGGAGGGGCAGGGTATACTCCTGTAGCGCCAAAAATTCAAAAAAATATTTGGTTAAGCTGTTTTTAATTATTTCCTTAGTCAAATTTTGAAAATTTATTTTATCTCTTTTCTTAATTTCGTGTTTATTTACAGCATCGCCTGCAGCAATGGCAGTATTTGTGAGAATAGGACCAAACAGACAAATTGTCACGGTGAATGTCTCATAGAAACACAGCGTTGTAACAATTATGCTATGGGTACTAACAGCGATTGTACTTGTGAAAATGGCGAATGTGTATTGTATAAACTCAAATAAACAGCAATTATAATGATGTACTTATCGTATTTATCTTTTAACACGTCCAATGCTGATTGTGTAATTGCTGCTTTTCAGACAACTTTTCCTGCTGATTAAGAATTCACGCTTGGCAGTAAAAATATTTGAGCTATGATCTTTTTAAAATCTAGGTTTTTGCACTTTGGGTAGCTTGCTTATTTTGATCATAACTTTCATTTTGACGTAACATAAATACCGTATATGCTCTATTAATTAGACACCCCCTAAGTTCAAAATCGTGTTTTTGGCATTGTGTTTTTGACCCACTTTTTGATCACTTCTCTCAGGAAAGTTACCACCCATTTGTAGCTAGAAAGATGAGCTATCAAATGGTTGGTAACTTGCCTGAGAGAAGTGATCAAAAGTGGGTGAAAAAACACAATGCCAAAACACGATTTTGAACTTAGGGGGTGTCTAATTAATAGAGCATATACGGTAACTGTGTGATAGCTCGAAATGTTCGAAATGTTGCTGACATTCTAAGCCTTCTAAGGATGTGTAACATGTCAAACACATTGATACTGCTTAGTAACTAATAAGCGAAAATGTAAAAATGTTCATTTTGAAAAGGTCAATTTTTTGGATTTTTGTGGTCTAACTTTTTTCTTTGTTTATACCTCGTCTTTTTCATTTCATATTTAGATACAGTCCAACCTCGATATAGTGGTCAGTCCCAATATACTGATCACTTGACTTGTCTTAGTTTGGATCGCTTGAAAGAAAATACCCTAAAAATAGACTTCTATATAGTGCTCACTAGGGTGGTACACGTCACGATTACCTCAGCGCTCAGCCGGTTGTGGTCAGAAAATTTTCCTCAGCATCAGCCATCAACTTGGTACAAAATTTTTAACACTTTGCCTCCCATGCGTAGTAATTGCCCGAATCGACTCAGAATTTCTCGCTGAACACGATAGTGCAAAAAAATTTGAAAAAAAGTTGGTATGAGATGGTGAAAACCCCTCCTGAAAGTAGGCTGTTTTTGGTCACCCTCAATCACCTAAAATTTTGAGAAATTTAGATGCTAGTCGCCAAAATTTCTATTTCACCTAGGCGTAAAACCACTCAAATATTAAGCTGGATCAGAGCTATCTGTTGAGCCCAAAGTTGCATCAGAGTGATAATTTTTTCACATAGAATTTACGATTTTCCCTCAAAGATCCAGTTTCTGGATATCCTTTTTTGCGACATTATAAAAGCCAAAACTCTGCCTACAAATCATTTCTAGCTCAATGGTCAAAAGAACATGAAAGAACAAAATCTTGCGGTTCTTTTGGCACTAAATACAGCAATAGTTTATCAAAATTAAGACAAATTATGCAAAATCAATATATCAGTTGTAGCGCAACTTTTCTATAACCTTATTCCCGCTTGAAAAAACATCAATTCTGACACCGAATTCGTGTTCAGCGTAGTCGACTTGCGTGTAAACTGCTCTTGAAGTTAAGAAGTCACTGTCGAATTTCGAATTCCGCTCAAGACAATAAATATTTGAATTTAAAATTTGAAAATTTGGTGACTACCATCAAAATTTCTCAAAATTTTAGGTGATTGAGGGTGACCAAAAATAGTCTACTTTCAGGAGGGTTTTCACCATCTCATACCAACGTTTTTCAAAATTTTTTGAAAAAAAGTTGTTTTTGACACACTGAAGCTTAAAAATGTTAGCCCAGCTACTATAAGTCGACTGGCAACCAGCACATTTGTGGATGTTACCATCACCAATTGGGGATCTAGCAAATCACCTTTGGGCCTGAGTAACACAATGAATTTGACTTTTACAAATATCATTCCAGCACAATGAAGCTTCAAGTAAAAGACATTGTCATGCGAAAAAGTAGTCATGTGAATTAATTTTTAGTTATTTTGAAAAAAAGTTTTTCTCTTTAGGAGGTAAAAGAAATATGTGTAAAGAAACTTTACTCCCATATTTTACCGTATTTGCTGTAATAATCGGCCATGGCCGTTTATTTTTCAACCCTAAAAAATCGAAAAAAAATATTTCGATTTTGAGATTTTTGGGTGCTTAACCACAATCTGAAAAGTTGAACCAGGAGGGCTCATGGTAACTAAGAAATGCATAAAATAGATTTGAAAAATATTGACTCTGGACTGAGATATAGGTCTCTGGGGTGGCCGTTTATTAGAGAGTGGCCGTTTAATAGAGAGTGGCCGATTATTAGAGCAAATACGGTAATTATAAATCCTTCGCGTCGTAAAAAAACTCTAAATACAGTCAACCGTCGATTTAACGTCACCCTCGATTTAACGTCACCCTCAGAGAGATTTGGTTGGTTAAATCTAAATCCTAGTATACCAGACCCTCGATTTAACGTCACCTCGATTTAACGTCACCTAGTATCTTTTGGGTCGTAATTCAAACTTTTAACTCACTCGTTCCTTAAATTTTTCTTTTTTTCACCTTTTTCTGTTCTGTTATGATCTTTTTACTTTTAAAAAGCGAATAAGTGTTTCATTAGAATGTTTTTGTCATGTCAGAATCAAACTAAATGCAAAAAATAAATACCTGGTGTAAAAAAAGTTCCCGGACAACTTTTGAGCTCACTTTTTAAAATAAAAATTTAACGATGAGAAAATTCCGAAAAATAGGTTTTGTAGCCCTGAATCTTCTCTTTAAAACTGTATATCAAGTTTTTTATTGTGATAATTGTCAACTTCTCGAAATGACCTTACTAGTTTTTAAAGCTAAATTACGAGACATGCATTATCACAACTAAAAACTTGATATATAGTTTTGAAGAGGAGATTCAGGGCTACAAAACTTATTTTTTGGAACTTTCTCATCGTTAAAATTTTATTTTAAAAAGTGAGTCAAAAGTTGTCCAGGAACTTTTGTTACACCAGGTAGAAGCTTTATGCGAACGGCGCATTTACCCGATGTATTTATAAAAGTAGGAAAAGAAAAGGAGTCACAAAGATAAGTAGCTGACTCTGCTAACGTGAAAAATGCAAGATACATGCATGACTTTAAATAAAAAAAACGTGCCTTTTCGCCATAGCTATGCACTTGAAATCGTTTTTACGAATGACGGAGAAATAATAAAGTCAATTAGTAATCACTAGGCTTTACCAATACAGTCGACGCTTTATATAACGAACCTCTGTATAACAGACGGCAAAGTCCGGTTAGATCGACTGTATAACGATAATGATTCAAATAATTCATAATATTTGGCTGTTCCGTCACTTCGAAGCTTTATCACAAGTTAAAATTTATCAAACCCTCGATTTAACGTTACCCTAGAGACTATTTGTACCAAAACATCGATTTAGCGTCACCTCGATTTAACGTCACCCAAGGCCGGTCCCCAGGGGTGACGTTAAATCGAGGGTTGACTGTAGTGTTTTCTGAGCGAGTTAGCATCTTAGTTGTGCTAAACATGTTTTTAGCGCGCGGAAAGACATTTTTGACTAAAATATTATAAATAAATACAAATTAAAGCGAGAGTGAAAGCTGTTAAGGAGTTAGTCTCGACACGGAGAGTTAAGTTTGTGTTTTTTAATTTGTTTTTTAGAGCAGTATTTTTTTTGACAACTCGGTGTTGCGATGTCAGACAAAATTGTGCAAAATTGAAAATTGGATTAGCATCATCATTATCAAAATTTCTAAATTTTGTCCGAAAATGTCCTAAAACCAAAATGAAAAAACCAAAAAAACTATAGAAAAAAGGTTGATTAGACTTCTACTGCATTTGGATTTTCAGGGCACTTTTTGAAAAATTTAGAAATTCAAATATAGATGATGCTTATCCAACTTTTAATTCTGGACAAGTTTGTCTGTCATTGCAACACCGAGTTGTCGACGAAATATGGCTCTAAAACCACATTTGAAAAACACAAAATTAGGGATAATCCTTTCGTGTCGAGACTATCTTCTTAACAGCTTTCACCCTCCCTTTAAAATAACGCTGGCGCTGTACGAACAAAACCCCTGCAACAAATTTGTTTTTTTAATCTAAGTGTTGAGATATGGCCTTCTGGAGAAAATCGGCCAAAATCGACCAGAATTTAAAAACTTGGATTTTAGCCATTTTTAAAGAAATTTATTTTTCCAGAAGAATATATCTCAAGAATAGTGACTACGCCGTCATTCGCCGTCCTCTTTTTAGTTCACCGAAATTTATTTTTGACCAAATTTATTTGATAGAAGGCTTCTTAACATGTAAGCCTATCTTATTTTTGGGTGACCATCCACCTTTAAAATATAAATGGACTTTAGAATGGTCGACAAAAGACGGCCACGGCCAAAATTTCGCCGTTCATAATTTCGCCGGCCAAAATTTCGCCGGTCATAATTTCGCCGTTTGTAATTTCGTCGAACCAAAATTTCACCGCATTGGGATTTCCTCACTATTTTATCATGGATCAATAATTATGTTGTTTGAATGTTATTTGTTGTTATCAGTTTTGTTTGTTTTAAATTAAAGTTTAATAAAGCGGTACGTGTCATTTGTTCCCAGCTGCTATAAAAGGGACAATTGTTCCCGGTTTCAGTTTACAGGTTTTTGACTTGTTAACTGACTGATTTCTGTTATTGTTGTTGTGCTTAGCCCTTTTTTCAGGTATAGGTAATGATCCCCGACAAATTCATCCTCGTTAAACTAAAAGTTGGCTTTTGTGCCTCGCCTACAATGGGATGTCGATGTGGAAGTATGATGTCGAAGTAGGTAGTAGTGCTTACAATGGGATGTCGGAGTAGGATGTCGAAGTCGGTAGTGAGGTCACGATCAGGGTGACCAACTTGCCGTTATTTAGTGGCATTGCCGGGAGCAGTTAAAGGAAACCCCAGCACTCGAGTAAAGCAAACCCCAGCACTCGAGCAAAGGAAACCCCCATCACTCGGGTAAAGCAATGTGTGATGATTGGAAACTTAGGCAGTACATACGAATTCGATTGAGACCACCTGGGGTGCTATTAAGAGAATGGTTTTTCGTGCTCCAGGCAATCACAATCGCATGCATCTTCCTGGGGATTTCGCGAAGTATCTATTCATCAAAAATTGCCGTCTAAAGAACGTGTAGGTTTTACTATTTATGCTGCTGTAGTTTTGTACCTTTTTAATTGTTTTTTGTTTATCCAAATGTTGATGTACTGTCGAGATGCTGATGCTAGCGGTGACAATTTGGACTTCTCTTTTCCCGATAATGAACACAGTGACAGCTCATCTGAAGGCGAAGAGCCATTAGATCGCAGTTTTCATGATGTCGACAAGGCTATCGAAGAGGAATTTGTCTCTGTTCGTAGAAAATAATGCATGATTGTGTTTTGCTATGAATAATAAATTAATAAAAGTCGTTATCAAGATTTGTGGGTGGAGTAGTTGGTCGTTTTTCTTTTGGTTTTCTAGTGGTTTGCTTTACCGAAATGCTGGGGTTTTGCTTTACCCGAGTGCTCAGTGTTTGCTTTACCCGAGTGCTGGGGGTTCCTTTACTCGAGTGCTGGGGGTTTGCTTTACTCGAGTGCTGGGGTTGCTTTACCCACTGCTGGGGGTATTCTTTAATTTAGCCCATTGCCGTTATTTCACACAATTTTGCCGTTATTTTTTTTTTTGAAAATAATGGCATTTACTTGATTTTAGTTATTATTAAATTGAAAAATGCCGTTATTTTTGGATTTCTTTATTTGGAATGCCGTTATTTTGGAATATGTTGCCGTTATATTCAAAATTTGAGTTGTCACCCTGGTCACGATGCTTACAATGGGAGTTCGACATCCTACTTCTGAATTACCGAATGACCTCTATGGTATTCGAATCACGTGGATGGTATCCGAAACAGCTGGAAGATCCCCGAATCACGTGATACTACCCGAACCACCTATATGGTATCCAACCACCTAGATAGTACGCGAACCATATCAGTACTACCCAAACTATCCCATATTGCCCTAAATAACCCAAACTACAAAAAATGGTCCTAAACCACTCCGACATAGCGAAATATAACTTAAGCACTCGAAAAATCAAAAATCTCATCAAAGTACCTTAAATACCCAAAACCATTCAAAACTACCTTTAATCGGTCCGAACAACCCCAATCCACTGCAAACCTCCAAAAACATGGCTATCTTTTTGGACGACAGCTTGGTTTAATAGTCAATTTACTATACTAAATCTACTAGTCTTTAAAATTTTTAGTTTTCCCGTCTATACATAGAGCCATTGCTACCACTTACTCTTCTGATAGTCACATCGTTGACTGAAATTGGCCAAAACTAAAACACGACATCCCAGCACTGGTAGACACAGTAATTAGGGTAGTCCACATATATCTAATTTAAAAAAACCAACCCTAAAGTATCCTATTCTCCAATTGGTCTACTCAACCATCCTAGGCTTAACCTGGGCATTGCTTTTTTGTACCAGATTTATTTCTTTTTGTAGCAAATTTCTTTTTTCTGTAGCAAACCTAATTTTCTGTCCGAGATTGATCCTATCTCACCTAAAATCGTGCGCTGAACATGGTTTGTCAATACCAAAATGGCGATTTCACTAACACACACCCATATCGGGGTAGGTACATATCCTGAGGGTCATCTGACTCAAAACCGAATTTTTTTTTCACGTGGGATATCAAACCATGGTATCATACCAAAATTTTACGCTGAAGATGGTTTGATTTAAAAAGAAAAATGGATTTTCGATCCAAGTGGTCGACCACCTGGTTTACTACCACCTGGTCTAAATTGGGGAGGGTTGATGGGGGAGGGCTGCTTTCAGCGAGGTTACTGGTTCGAGCCCACTAAGTGTAAACTTGTCCAACCCTAGTAATAACGGCAGCACAGGGGCTTAAAATTCAAAACATAATCACTTTCGAATTTTTGCGCCAAATCAAAATTTCAAAATTGGCTTGATTTTCTATGGGTTCATGGTTTCTACCGGTGGTCAATAAATATTAAATGTTTTACTGTTCAATTTTGTCGGGTTAGATTCGCCTTTAATGTAGCTTTCGAACAAGCCATCACTCATTTATAAAACATTTGAAAATTTAAGACCACAATAAATTTTATGTAAAAAATATTCAAACAAATTTGGGTTGTTAAGCTTGAGAGGGTTTCTCGCCACCATATTCTCTCATATCATTAAAAAATAAACCGGGGGCACAATAGAGGAGTAAATTTGCTACATTTTGGTACCAGGGAAGTATGCAAAAAATGCAAATTTAGGGTGTTTTATGCAAAAGTTAGATGAAAAACGCAAAAACCCCTATTTTTACTCGAGAAATGCCACTTGTTCACTTCAAATGGTCTCTAGTTTCTAAAACAACATCTTTACAAAAATCGGCTCAATTATTCTTGTAGCTGAATGTATGGGCTACGTTTGGTGTATAGAAAAGCTCTAAAATGCAAATTTGGAGCATCTCATGCAAAAATAAATTCTTCGTTTTTTAGAGCTAAAGATGGTCATCACCAGAAGAATGTGCTCCGAGTCAGATGGTTCGTCTTTATCTAAAATTCGTGCAGCGGCATCCAAGAAAAGATGGGAGAAGAATAAGTGCACGAAGCAGGCTAAGAAAAATTCTTGTGAGCGAGCTAAGGCCGCTACAAGAATTCGTCTTTGTAAGCTGTTTTACCTTACTCTTTGGTAGTGGTTATAAGTCTTTTGTTTCAGCAAACTGGCCAAAGGAAAAGCAAAGCAGTCAAAACACGCTCAAGATGGTGTCGAAGCAAAAAGCCCTTCTCTCAGCCAAGAGGAAGCAAGCAGCTTTCAAAGATGGGGAGATTCAGACAAGAAGAGAAAGCAGCAGAAAATCAGTGCGCTCAACTGCTCCAATCTGATCAACGTCTCGCCAATCGCTCAGTCGGTCGTCTTTCTGCTTTTTGGTGGTCGTGCTTCGCGCCATCGTAAAGGAATGACGCTGAAGGGAAGGCTGAAGCTGCTCATATGTAAGTCATAAGCTCTTTATAGCTATGCCGTATTTCCTGTAATTAACGCCCTCCTCTAATTAACGCCCCCCCCCTCTAAAGGTCGATTTAAAAATAAACGCCCCAGGGCGTTTAATACAGAAAATACGGTAGTCGACGCTTAGATTAACTGCAACCCGAGGGATCGTCCTTGGGGGATGTTAATTTAGAGACTCATTAATTCAAATGGCTTCCGAACTAGCTTTTTCAGCTGGGTGAATCCATGAAGAGTGATCCTGGTTTTCTGAAGTTGCGCAAGATCAGTGCAGTCCAGAAGATAGCCAAGACAGTGTCATCCACCTCTTCTAATCTTGTTTCCCTAGTTTCCGTCGGATGTCCTGATGTAAGTTTTGTTTCTGTGGATTACCATTTTTGTTGTGTACCAATTTATTTAGGCTCAACATCGCCGATAATAACTATTTGGATATCTTCAATAGCAAGGATTCCAAGAAGCGTTGTTGAAGAAGGATAATATTCCAGGAAAATGTTGTAATGAATTTGATGTTGCGTTATATCGTAATTTACTTTCGAGTTTCCGCAAAATAAATGTTATTTTGGTACCATTGCATGAATCTGGTGTTTTAGGAGATTGCAAGGTCAGAGTTGTGCTGTGCTTTTGATCTAATTTTGTTGACCACTCGTTTTTCTGGTATTTTTATAGTTTTCGTAAATCTAGCAAAACGTGATTTCAGTGCTGTCAAACCATCATCAGAATTGCTTGAATTAGTCCAGAAAACAAGTTTTAGAATTTTTCGTCAAAATTTGCATATCATAGTCAATAAACACTGAAATTATAGAAAAATATGGGAAAATGTCTTTCAAAATCTTGGCGTTTTGTTGTTTTTAAAGTGATTATGTTTTTGAATTTAAGCCCCTGTGCAGAGTTAAGTGTGAAGATTACAGGAATGAGTCAAGATTAGGGTTGTCGAGTACTCGAGATTATCGAGTACTCGACTCGAAATGATACTCGAAACTCGAAATTTTCGAGTACTCAAATTGACTCGTAATTTGAAATTTTTGAGAACGTTTTGACTCAAACTTTTGAGTACTTCACACGAAAACTTGAAGAAATTGCCGCTTAAGATTGTACTACTTATACAAATTCATTCGAAGAAACTTCGTTTTATAAAAATCTACGTGTCTTATTCATTATCTTAGTAAAATGCCGAGCGATGTCTGGAAGCACTTCAACAAGTCTGGCAACAAGGCAGTGTGTGAATTTGGAGATGAAGTCAGCCTCGGAAAAGCGGAACAACAACTTGCGCTAATCACTTGAAGTCAGTCAAGCATATAGAAGCAATGAAGACAAAAATTATGGTCCGAGTGTGCGAAGAAGACCAAAACGGAATCGGTAGCTCTACTCTCTTCAGGTAAGTGTTAATGTTTGTGTGGTGATTTTTTATTTTTATCTTTCTCCAGTCCTGGGTATTCGAACCAGCGCAGCAAATATCTAGTGACGATGTGATCGAGTTTATCGTGGACTCGAATCTTTCTTTCTCAATCGCCACATCTCATGACAAGACACGGTGGGAGTTTGTCAAGAGAACGGATCAAGAACTCGCAAAAGAAAGCCTCATCATGCAGTAAATGAATCATCAAGTCAATATTACTCAGCAATTGGTGGATTATTGGGAAGAAGACGAGAGTATGTGCAGACAGTCTCGGAAGGAGATTG
>SADC01000669.1:0-42650 GCA_004194705.1 Ditylenchus dipsaci | reverse complement strand
CATTCCTTCTCGCTTCCTCGAAAATCCGTTCTTCAAGCAGTTTATCACAAGCTAAAGCCATCGTATAGTTTGGCCGAATCGCGTGAAATACAAGTATCCGAAGGATTCTAATTCCAGCCGAATTCAATCGAGTGCAGAATAGTCTGATAAATGCTTGCACAAGGTCTGTTCGTTGATGCTTATCTAACTTTATGTTCATGTTCTAGGCGATTTCCTCGCAATCGTCAGATGGGTGGACAGACGTCAGAAGTAATTCGATCATCAATGTAGTGGTTACACACCGCCAAGTTCTTTTCTCTTCAATTCATCGATGCAACCTCAACCAGTGGACGGTCAGATTCAAAAGCGACGGCATACTGTACGATTTTACTAGTAGCATTAGCTCGATATTGATTGTACTTTCAGGAAATTTCATCGCCGAAGTTCTATCGAAGGAAATAATCAAGTTAGCAAGCAGAAGGTCGTTGCCGTGGTCACTGATCATGCCGCCACATGAAAAGCATGGAAAAAGCTTGCTGGTGATGATGACCACAGGATCCGGAAAACAGTACACTGGCGAAACGTTTCCTTGGATTCTCTTCGAAGGATGCAAGGCTCATGCATTCGACTTAGCGGCCAAGGATATCTGCGCAAAACAACTATTTCGGACTGCCTAAAGTTGTGTGGAAGTAGCAAATTCTTCAGGTAAAATTGTCTTAAGTTTTTGTTTTGAACTCTTAGTTTCAGAAAAAAGACTCCTGAGCTCATCCTTTCAACAGCGCAGCAGGAAGAAAAAGGTTCGTCGGCAATCCTTCAAACTTCCAGTGAAGACTCGTTGGGAACGTGGGCAAAGCTTGTATCGTCAATTGATTCTATCACACTGCTCTTAAGTCTGCCATTTGTGCTCAAGGAGTTCCTAAACGATGCGTCGCTTAAGAAAGAAGGAGAGCGTCTGAGAGACTTCTGTGGGACAGCGAAGACTTTTGGCTAAATGTGAAGGACACTCAGAAGATCCTCAAACCCACTGTCAAGTGCAATTGTCGCAATTGAGGGCAATGAAGTTAATTCACGAAGGTGAAGATTTTATTGAGTTTTAATTGCTTCAACTGTTTTTCTTAGGTGTTTCAAGATTGGCGTGAGGCCTTTTTCCAAGTCTAGAGCAGCAGTTGAAGCCAGTGGATTCTTCGACCAAATCAGGATGAGATTATCGATGTAGGATTGCTTCGACTTTTTTTGGTTGTAAACAATTGTTTAGATTTTGCAAAGCCGCGAAAAATTTGCGAAATCTGATGTCGCGTATCTCTTGGATGTGCTCGAGCCGTCAGACCTAGGAAAAGCGCTAACTAATGAAGATAGCAAAAAGCAATCGAACTCTTGGCGAAGAAGTGCCTGAAAAACCCAGTGTTTGCTGGCAAAGAACGACAAGTAGCAAATAAACTTTTTGTAGAGAATGTAGAATAAAATCTTAATTTAGGTGATGACAGAATGGGCTGAGTGGCTGGCTGGTACAGGCAAATTTGAAAAAAACATACGTCGCTATGCTTGGGAGCAGTCGATTCATGGAAGCGCTCACATGGTGGAAAGCTTTTTTTTCGGATACGCTCCTCTCCAAAGTCGTCCAGATGCTTCACAACGTGCCAATCACAGCTGCGCCGACAGAAAGGAATTGGTCAATCCGAGGGGGAATTCACACTAAACTACGCAACAGGTTAGTTTTTGTTGATGTGGAATGGGGTTTTTTATGATTAATTTCAGCATGAAAGTCCACACCGTCTCTCAATTAACGTTCATCAAGCAAAATCTTATGCTGGAGTACACTGATCTTTTCAAGAAAATGCGACTGGAACAGCAATCAGAAGAATCGAAGAAAGATAGAGAACCAAACTCGAAGAAAGTATTTTTTGATGATGAATATGTTTGTGTGCGATTTTGATTAAGTTAGGCTGAGTTGTGTAAATAAAGATTATTACCGATATCACCGAAAAAAAAGATTATCACCGGTAATATTCCCGGGAATATTACCGGAAAGATTATCACCGGTGTTTATCACAGCTCTACTTTAAAATCAAAAATTGCTTCAAATTTTAAAATCCGATCGAGAAAAAATATTTAAACGTGTTTTATTTGAAATTCTTTCAAATAAATTTTTGTCCCGAGCGGATTTTGAAATTCGTAGGCATTTCTGATGTTAAAGTAGTTTCACACGCAAATCTACCACGCTGAACACGAATACGGTGTTAAATTTCAAGGTTTTTTAGCAGAAAAAAGTTATGGGGAATTTACGTGTGAAATTTCGTGTGAGGTTAGTTATTTCAACGCCTATAACTTTTTCCCCCATATATATGTTAAATTTTTTTTAGCCAAATTGTTCAGTTTTAAAATGCTGAATCAGAAATCTGCAATAAAAATAGGTCGGAATATTTGAACAAATGGAGAAGTTGTCATTTTTCGCTAAAATTTGATACCATACTAATACTTTTTTCAAAAAGCGGGTGGTTCTGGATTTTTTTTACGAGAAAAATTAGCAGTTCAATACCCCCCGAAAAAGCGCAGATCGAGCCGGTTCTAATGACACCAAACGTTTACATAAGACTCTGTGAAAACGAGTGAAAATCAACATTTTATAGCAGAATAGTAAAAATTAAGAACAAAATTTGAGTACATTTATTAAAATGTATGTACCGTATATTCTCTTTTAATCCCCACTCTTTGATAAACCCCCACTCTCTAATAATCCCCCACCCCCGGACCTCATATCTCAGCCTACAGCAAACATTTCACAAATCTGTTTTTTGCGTTTTCTTAATTAGCGCGAGCTGTCCTGATTCATTTTTCAGATTTTGGTCGACTGCCCAAAATCTCAAAATCGTCCTCAATTTTATCTGGTTTTTCAAGGTTGAAAAATAATCCCACATGGGGATAATAGAGAATATACGGTATTTCGGTCCACATGCATATTTCACATGGACTGTATATCTTAAAGTTGTTCAGGAAAAGTAGCAGGACATGATGGACATCACAGAAAAATTTGAAAAATAATCGTGGTAAATATTCCTTTGTGACTTTATCATTCTCTCTGAAATTGTCTTTTAAATTTTAAATAAAAAAAGATAAAAGATAAAAAAATTAGACTGGTGTGTTCTCAATTTAGTAATTTAACCGACTATTCTATCAAGCAACTTTTCGACGCCACTTGCATATACCCCCCCCCCCCACCCCGCCCCCAATCAACTTTTTAAAAGTGTTTTTAAAATAACCTATATCGACTCAAATCACCTCAGGAGTTCAAAACAGACATTATTTTTAAGTTCTGGGCAATAAAAATTTGAGTTTTGGGCACTTTTGAATTTCGACTTTCACCTGTTTTATCATGTTTTGAGCTTGGCAAAAATAATCTCTAAATGCATTTTTGATCAAAAGTCTTGCTCGGAATTATGTCTAAGGTAAGTAAGTGCGAGCATCTCTAACCATCCAAGCCCCCTGCGCCCCGAAGGGGTGCTTGGGTTGAGATGCGCACACCCACATACCTTAGACACAATCAGTCGAAAGTGACTCTGGATGCATAAAATGTATGCATACCAGAGTTTCTTTATGCGCTAGGCCCCAGTCAACAAAACTATGTTCAACATATTCCTTTTTGTTCAAAATTGGCCCTTTTTGGTCTATTTCCACCCTAATACAACCTTAAATCCCTTCGAAAATGGTCAAAATGGGTACTTTTTGGTGGTCCAGAAACTCATTTTTTATTGACCAGAACTCAAAAATAAAGTCTTTTTTTGAGCTTCTGAGGTGATTTTAGGTCGGTATAGGTGTTTAGGAACATTTTTTAAAAAAAGTTGATTTGGGGGGGGGGTATATGCAAGTAGCGCCAACTTTTCAAATTTTTACTAGGCCAAAATTTTGAGTTTTTAATTGCACTGTCTCAAACCTCCTCCGTAGCGATCTCCTAAGAATGTTGTCTGTAGGAAGTTTGGTGCCATCTTGTTAGCCATTGAGAGTATTTAGAAAAAAGATAAACTAAATCGGAAGCAAAATTAAAGTTTTAACAAAACCAAGCGTGCGGCTAATTCGGGGAACATATAAATTGAAGTCTCTGTTTCACGGTAGGCCTGTTCATAATCCAAAGGGGTACTCTATTTTCTCTGATTTTTACCAGGTTTTTACCATTTGATAGCCAAGTTATCGACCACAAAATGATATTGTTCATTTTGCAATTAAAAAATACACAAGGCTACTAGCCATCTTTTGATTTTACAACTTCTGAAGCTGTTTTACCCGTTCGATTTTCCGGTTCTGAAATTTGTTTATCCATCGTTTTTAGCGGAAATTCTGCATTAAACGCGCAGTTTAGCACACGCTTTTCCCTGTGTTAAGAAACTACAAAAGTACAATTCCCTTTTTGTGAAAAAAACATTTATTTTATTACTTTTAAAACCAAAACATTTTCATTTTACAAAAAATCCTTGGTCTATTTCTGCTTTTAGCCGGCTGGAGCTGCGAATGGACCTAAAAGTGTGTTTTTAAATTCTATAATCTAAAGTATTTCAAAGTAAATACGAAATGATGAAAACTGACCAGTGCAAGTGGCACCTTAATATATTCTTTTAAATTTCTGTCATAAATAAATGATAAATTATAAATAATTACCCTGAATATTGGTGCACCCTCCGCAACTCACTGAGCTGCCCTAAGGTAGGCTGGTCTAAAAACATATATTCTGGTATCCATATTTTCTTAATTTGAAGCCCCTCTAAGTAGTGGTTAATGATAGGCTTTAATTTTGGCTTACACTCAAGTTCGGTGAGAACCCCTAATTTGCCTGGCGCCAAGCATATTTAAAAATTTCAATTTTTAAAACATGAAAAATTTATAAAAAGACAGCATGGAAGACCAAGGAAAACTGGGGGTGTGCACTGGAATTTAGCCAAAATAGAAAATCTGAGGCTTCTGTTATAATTTTTTAGTTTTCTTAGACTTACGGATTAGTGTTTGGGTTGAATAGAATTGGGTTGCCTGAACTTGGATTTTTAATTTATTTGTATTAGAAGATGGCAACCATTTGCATCGAGTTGTTGTTGGAAAGTAAAGTTGGAAAGTTCAACCATCATTGCTAACATTCCATCAGCAGGTGGTCAGTTACAAGCAAAGTGTAAATGTTGCACACTGAAAAAGGCCAGATCATACTTGCGCGGCCGGGGGCGGAGCGCCGGCAGCCGTCTTCCGCTGGCGGCCTGCCGGGTTAAATTAACGATTTTGGAGCGCCGGCGCCGCTCATTTTTATAGACTCGATTTTCATACACATTCATAAACACTTTTATGTAAAAAAGTTTCGATTTTTATCAGTAACAATGATTAGTTAAACATGTGTAAAAAGATATAGAGATGCTTAAAGTATAATGTTCTTGTTGCAAGAGAAAATTTTTCAAATACACAAACTTTTTCCCGGCGGTCAACTCTCCGCCGGCGGTCCGCCGGGAAAATATGCACCTTCAAAGCGCCGGCCGCGGCGGCGAAATTTTGATAATGCCGGCGGCGGCAAAGCGGCGGCGCTCGCTTTTGAAAACCTCCGGCAGTTTTTATTTTTTTGGGAAACGCGCAAGTATGGACCAGATTAATGATTTAAAAAGTCATTCAGCCCACCTCCATTAGTGCAGGAACTGTAGAACTGAACGTCTGTCAGGGATCCCCTTGCCGTATAACCTAAATTAAATTGATTAATTTCTAACTTGACTCAATATGCCGTCTCTACAGAGTGACACACGAAACGTCCGCACTTGAAATTTTTTCTTTTCACACGTTATCCAAGCTTGGAAAGAAATAAATGTTGAAACTTTGGCCAATATTGTGGATGACTTTCCGAAACGCCTGAAGCTTGTGTTGATGCCAATGATGGACATTTTGAATAAATATAATTGTTTTGATGTGTTGATTGTTATTTATTTGTTTAAATAAATTTTGCTAGAAAAAAAAAGAAAAAATTTCAAGTGCGGACGTTTTGTGTATCACGCTGTAAGTCAAATTTTTAGCCTCCCTTTTGCACAAATTTTACTAAAAAATTTAGAAAGATACGTAAAAATGCCATATTTGGCAAAAAAAGTGCCGCATTTATGTTAAATTACCATGTTTCCTCTATAAACTCCCCAACTCTAATTACTTACCACCCTACGGACCTTGCATCTCAGCCTAGAGCAAACATTTCGCAAATCCGTTTTTCGCGTTTTCTTACACCGTTCCCGTACGCCCCCTACGGGTTAGTTACCATTAATTTATCTGATTACACTTTCAAGGTTTTGTTTGAGAACCCAAAATCTCAAAATCGACCTCGATTTTTCTGATTTTCAGGGGTTGAAAAATAAGTCTTCATGTGGAGTTGATAGATGAAATACGTATACTACCATTTTTTGTTATTAGTCAAAAAGGCATAAATATGCCCATCATTTTAAAAGTGATAACACTATCAGGTAGGCCTGCGATTCTAGTTTCTAACAAGATATCATCTATTGCAACATATTTGCAAAATGTAGCACAAAAAGGTAAAACTATGAAGCGAATAATTCTTCTGACTTGCTTCATACTTTCGCTTTTTGTGCTACATTTTTCAAAGAAACTAGAATCGTAGGGCAACCTGATAATGCTATCAGTTTAAAAAAGTGGATGGGTTCAGAAATAAAAATTAAAGATTTTCACATAAATGTGGTACTTTAATACGAAAAAGTTTCGAGCCTGGCATTCGATACAGAGCGTTTCAAGAAATTTCAGCACTTTTTTAATTTCCACAACTTGTTTTATAGGTTGGGCTTTCAAAGTCTGTTTTTTCACAATAGACTCTAAACAAAGCAATTTTTAGCAGACAATGTCACAATACTATTTTCATTTGGCTTATTTGTAGTTTAGATCTTGCTCATACACAACAGGATCTGAACCATGGGGACCAAAAGAAAATCGTGATCTAATATTATAGCCTAAAAATTCGACGCTATTGGCTTATACCCCCCCCCCCCCAAATCGGACCTACTGTCATATACCCCCCCCCCCCAAAAACCGACTTTTTTGGGAGTGTCTAAAACCATTTTTATGCAATAATTTTGCCATAAAGGACCAGAAAAGCAGTTAAAAGGGATTATGGGCTGTATTGGGAGGGGAAGGGAATATACAGGGGCCACTTTTTTTTAGCTGCTTTACCATGTTTTTCACTCGGGCCGTGGCAAAAATAGACTCTATATGCATTTTATGATCAAGTGTACTTCTCGGAATCATGTCTAAGGTAAGTGCGTGCGCGCATCTCTAACTATCAAGCCCCCTGCGCCCCCTTCGGGGGCGCAGGGGGCTTGGGGGCTTGGAGTTAAGATGCGCACACCCACATACCTTAGACACAAATCACTCGAAAGTGACTCTGGATGCATGAAAAAGCATGCATACCAGAGTTTATTTATGCGATAGACCCCAGTATTCAAAACTATGTTCAACATCTTTGATTTTACGACCAAAAGGGTTTCCCCCTCTTCAGGCCTGGGGCTACGAGCAGAGGCTCAGCCGTCCAAAATTTACACGACAACCATCGGGATCCACCCGGCTGATCGGTCCGATCATTTCGAGTATTTATACTTTTACGTGCACCACAAGTGGCTGGGTTTGAAAGTGACTTCAACGCTAAGAGAATTAATACTCTTTGTACTTATAGGCACTATAGAAGTGGCCCTGTTTTGTCCTTCCCCTCCCAATACAGCCCTTGAACCCTATTTTAATTGCTTTCTGGACCTTTTATGGCGAAATTATTGCTTAAAAATATGTTTTGACCACTCCTAAAAATCTTGATTTTTGGGGGGGGGGGGTATAAGCCAGTAGGTCGAGGATTGGGGGGGGTATAAGAAAGTAGCTGTTTTTGGGGGGGGGGGTATAAGCCAGTAGCGCCAAAAATTCAATTCTAGGTCGATCTGTTAAAACAGGATTTGAAAATGTGACCTACAAGAAAGTTTGGATTTTTTGTTGCTGTGTTGATGCGGAAGAAGCCGATGAACTGAACAGACTGAAGAAATGATACTCCCAATTAACCGGCACTCTCGATAAATCGGCACTCCAGGCAGGTCCCCAGGGGTGACGGTTTATCGAGAGTAGACTTAAAACATATTATGTCTTAAAAAGAGAAGCTTTAACTAAAAATACTATACACTTTGAAGTAAACTTACAAAGTCCATTAATGCCACAGACGCAAAAAGTGTTGGCCTACAAATATTGGTTTAATTTTAAACCAACTGCCAAAAATAGTCTCAATGTCTGTGCATTGAACATCCAGAGCAGCTATGGCGTTTGCCTAATAACATAATAATTATTAAAATTTAACATAAAGGGGCATGCTCGCCGCCGATGGAATATTGTGAAGGCGGGTACCAGGTCAGTTCAAACGAGAATTATTTTAAAATAAATTTCAGTTGAGTATCCTGCGGGGAATAAATAATCATGAAGACTTCCTCTGTTTAATAGCATCGGTGGCCTAGTGGATCGTAAAACCCTAAGTGCGCCCCTTTTTTAACTGCCTAACCCACTTGGATAGTATCCAAACGTAAAAGCCCCACTCCAAAGAGTATTTTTCTCTGAGCCTACCTTTTTCGGTTCCCTTGATTTTTTTCACCCCAATCCATTGCAATCAGGAGTGTGTTTCTCTTTGGCCGCGAAGCGACCAAATATCCTTGGGAATTTTGACGCGAACGGTGTGAAATAGGCTTTGCACCCAAAGGGGTTCAAACCATCACCTCGGTTTTGAGAAATTTAAGCGGGAATTTTAAATTTTTAAGTCCAACCAAACCAAGTGGTCGTCACCAGAAGAACAAAATTTTTTTTTACTTTTTCAGGCTCCAAAATCTGTTTTCTGGATTGATTCGGGCATGCTGAAGGTGTTTTAATAGAGGAAAAATGCCGTTTTCTCAGGTTTTTTCATTTTTCGAGTTTTGGTAAAAGCGAGTTTTGGTAAAATCAATTGTATCCCGATACTCGAAAAAAACCATACAAAACCTTATTTCACTATTATCAAACCATCTTCAGCGTGTCCGAATCAGTCCAGAAAACAGGTTTCAGAACCCAAAAAGTAAAAAAAAATTTGCTCCAAATGAACGACCACTTGATAGTACCCTTCAGGGTATTTGGGGTACCATTTAGATGGTTGGAGCAGTATTTAGGTGGTTTAGGTACCATGAGGTGGTTAGAGCCTGTCTGGATGATGTGAGCAATATTTAAATGATTTGGACACTATTCAGATGGTTTTGGTACTATCCAGGTGATTCGGGTAGTATACAGGTGGAAGATACCCTAAACACAGTCATTTACCTTGATATCTAAAGGCAAAAATTCAATTTTGGCAAAAAAAGTTTAAAAAAATGACTTTATCTTCGAGACAATAACATAAAAAACACTAAAATATATATGAAAAAAACCCCAAGTGCACCCCCCTCTCAAGGGCGGGGGGCGCACTTGTGGCAGTGTTGTCCATTTGGCTCGCGCGAGCCAAACGAAAGACCTAAAATCGCATGTTCTAGCGAGCCAAATGGTTCGAGCCATATTGCTCGCCTTTTTCATATATGCGAGCCAATTGGCTCGCGTATTTGTTTTTTTTAAGCGAGCCGAACGCGAGCCAAAACAATACGAGCCATTTGTATCGCGAACCATTTGGCTCGCAAACAAACAAATGGTTCGGCTTGCGCTTTTATGTGAGTTTTGAACGTCAATTTATTGTTAAAGACAAATAAAAGGACAGATAAAGTGTTACTAGCTTAATATTTGCAAAAAATCAGTCAAAAAATTGAAAAAAATCCTATATACTAAAAGAGAGTTGTGTCCGTCCGTCCGATTTTGTCTCAAAAATGTCTCAAAATTGTCGTTTAAAAGTTGGTCTCGAGAGGATTTCATTGCTGCGAGAGTTTTGTCGCTGCTCATTTTTATTTCTTGCGCATGTTGAGCAGTTGGCTCTCTGAGATAATTTCGTGCTCGAGTCTCATCTTTCTCATGGTTGTTTTGTGAATCATCCATATACTTGGATAAATTTTTATTTTCTGAAGAAATTTTGTGCTCGAGCCTTTTTAAATTCTTTTGAGAATTTCTTGATTCAAATATGATTCATACTACAGTCCAGGTGCTCAATAGTGGTAAATACTTGAAGTGCTTGGACTGTACTGTTGTTCATGGTGTATCTCAAACTGAAGAATGAATAAGTCAAGATATTAAGGGTAAGACTGTGGTCATGATGCGGTCTCATTGTTGTTTTAATTTTTTCCTAATTTTACTCAAGCATGTTTTGTTTTGTGAATTGTATTCCACCTTGAATCAAGTATGAATCACGTTACATTCCAGCTGCCACAATGATGGTAAATATTTGAAGTGGTTGGGCTGTGCGGTGATTTATGGTTTGATTCTCAAAGTAAAACGCAACAAATAGAGGTACTTGAGAAAAAGCGTGACTTCAAGCATGCTATCGTGGATCATAATTAAACCTTCATGATTACCTTTCTCATGTTACATGGTCATGTTTCACGTGTCATGATTATGTCTTTGTCTCATAGTTATGTTTCGTGAACATCTCTCATGGTTCTGTCTCATCGATTGGTCATGACTCATTTCTCATGTTAAATGTCCTATGATGATGTGTCACGTGTCATTCTTTGGTTGATTCGACTTACTGCTTAAAATAAGTTGTGTCATTATTTATTCGTATAATTTTCAGGTGCTCATGTCAGGAGTCGTCTATTCTCACTATTCAAGCGTTCGAACCGACGGTTGCCTTTTGGTCTCTGGTTGTAGCAAGCTTTCCTGTTAAATGCCTCAAGAAAATGTTCACTAAATCACAGTAATATCATTGTCTGTATTTGTTTGTCAATAAAGTTGGGGTTTTCGCAATGTCTGATTACATGTATGGTCTTTCGTTGCGTATCGTAATGCAGATGCGTTGTGCCATGCATTATTACTTGCTTTATCTGTTAAATTAAAGGGAGTGGTTGACCTCGAGATGTGAATTCCCTGATCGTTTCGTGTTTCATTTGCGCATTGTTAGCATCGTAAGCATTCAGCTTGCTAACATGGTTAAATCACGTTTTCTCCGTACGTGACAATTTATCACAACGCCGATTTATCACAACGGACAATACCACAACTCCTTAAAAAGGAACAATTTATCACATCAGACAAAAATGGGACAATTTATCACAACTCTGTTAAATCGGAAAATTTTTCACAATCAAACAAAAAGGGACAATTTATCACAACCACACCATCTGAACCGATGATCGAACAAAAGCTTTTTTCCCAAACTGAAATCAAACGGTGAGTTTTTTTAACAAACATAAGAACAATCATGTCATGGTTATGTCTTTGTCTCATAGTTATGAACATCTCTCATGGTCCTGTCTTATGCGATTAGTCATGACTCATTTTTCATGTTTAATGTCTCACATGCTAATTTCTTAAGTGTTTTCAGCCTCCTGCTTGAAAAAAATTGTTGGCATTAATTATTTATGTCATTTGTAGTGCTTATGTTGGGAGTTGTCTTTTCTCATTATTCGGGTGTTCGAACTGATGCCTGCCTGTTCGTTTTTGGTGGAAGCAAGCTTTCCTGTTGAATGCATCAAGAATAGAGTTCACGAAATCACAGTAATATCATTGTCTGTGTTTGTTGTTTGTCAATAAAGTTTTATGGTTTTTACATTGTTCGTATCTCAAATGTTTTCTTTCGTGTGTGACTACACAAAAACGACTATGATAGAGGTTAGACTATGCTGAGATTGTGATTCTTGATGTGGTCTTATTGCAGTTATCAATTTGTTTTGATTCTTTTTCAAAAAGCTTTTAGTTTCTGTAAATCAAATTTGTCATGATTTAAGTATGAATCATGGTCCACTCCAGCTGCTTCAACAACAGTAAAAACTTGAAGTGTTAGCTGTGCTGTGATTCACTTTTGAATCTCAAATTGGATCAATTCATTAACAAAGTCAAAATGCTTGATGTAACGGTAACTTGAAGCATTATATTTTGAGTCATGGTCTAACCTCTTGCATGCCTTGATTAACATGGTTCACATGTAATGATCATGTCTATTGTATCGTAGTCACTTTTCATGGTCATGTCTCATGTGACATGCTTTTGGTTTACTATTCATTTGTCGTGAATCATTACTTTCATGGTTCAGTCCTCTGCTCATGCAAGTGTTAAAGAAATTATTCTTATCATTTGCAGGTTATTTCATCCATCTCTATTATTAGTGTGTTGGAACTGATGTCTGCTCCTTTGCTCTGGTGGTGTCAAGCCTTTCTCTGAATGCTCAAGAATCAAGTCCCCAAAAGTCTCAGTGTTAATTATATGTATGTCTTCGTCAATAAAATAATTTTTATTTTCTTCTGTACCTTTTGTTCTCTGTGTCATGTGTAGTCTAATGTGTTATGCGTCTATGGCGTCTGATGTGACCTGCTCTAAGTTCGAAATCACAGGATATTAGTTGACTTCAATCTTGAGAATAGAATTCTTTGAGTCTTTTTCAACAAGACTTTTGACGTATTTTGATCTTAATAAACGCGGAGCAATAGGTTCGCTTTTGTGGTTGTTTCTCATGTATTTTCTCTCGACTGTTCATGAACCGCCACCACAAGAAGCACTGCGAAACGAAATAACTTTTTTCTGCAATCTTGTGGCATCGAACAAAACGTATGCCTTTATGCATCATCTCATAAGAAAAAGGCGCTTTTATTAATCCTTAGACGAAATATGGTTTTGTTCGATATTGCTTCTTTGGCAGTTTAAAAGACGCTTTTACAATTCTGGCCACACGAAAAAAGACTATTGTTTTTTAAATCATGCTTAACGATAATATGCCTCTATAAATCTCAACTCACACATCCAAAAAGATTAGCAAATAGAGTAAATCTGTGAATCTCTGAAAGGAGTCAATAGTTCACGGTTCATGTTTCGGTCGTTTATTTTAATTGTCTGTATTCATTTAAAAAAAATGAATTATTTTTCGTTGTTTGTGTTGTGTCGTGGGAAGTATGTGCGTATCTTACGTGATATTCGCTCATTTTGGATCAAAGGAAATTGATTAATTAAGTCTTGATAATAAATTAAATCTTTTATCAAGTCTTCTTCAGGGAGAATGTTTGTACTATGCTCATTATAGCTTCTTGAAAAATCTGGAGTAGTTAAAAGACATTTTTACGAGTCTCGCCACAGGAAAAAAGAAAACGCATTTATAAATCATGCACAACATTAAATCACAACAATAAATCATGCACAAATATGCCTTTATCAATTCCAACACACACGCACGTCTTAAAAAAGTTAGCAGATGGATTAGTTCTGTGAGTCTCAACAGGACTTCATAGCTCACGGCTCATGTTATGAATCGCGCAACACAAAAAGACGCTATCATGAATCTCACCAGAAAGCAAAAAGCGAACGCTTTTATAAATCACGCTACAGAAATAGACGCTTCGTCAGCTGTGTCAAGAGTGAAACAGTCTTTAAGAGTGACGATACAGGATAGTATTTTTCTCATATTTTATAGATCTTAAAATTCTTTTGAAGGTGAAATTATCGAAAGGTAAGTTAAAAAATTTTACGGAAATATCAGCAGAAAATAAATCGAAAAATGTTACAGAAATATCAGCTGTAAATATATCGAAAAATGCTGCGAAAATATTAGCGGAAAATAAATGGAAATTTCTACGGAAATATCAGCGGGAAAAAAACCGCCCGTAGGGCGGGCAAACACTAGTGAGAAAATAAACTAGATTTAGCTTTATTTCAGCAAACAATATTTTCCGCGAGCCGAACCATACGCTTATTATAGATGCGAGCCAAATGGCTCGCGAGCTAAGAAGCTATTGTCACTTTGTTCTTTAACTTGGCGAGCCATATGGCTCGTGAGCTATATGGCTCGCGACATAGCTATTTGGCGAGCGAGCAGCTCGCGTCCTCTCAAAGGGACGCGAGCCACTGGCTCGCAAACGAGCCAAACGCACAACACTGCTTGTGGGTCTGTCAGTGGGATAGCTGCGGCGGACTGCGAAAGTTGGTCGTCGGTTTGATTCCCACTGGAGGTATAATTTTTCCTTGACTTTTCCAAAACTCTATCAAATTAATTGTCGTTTGAATTTCGCTGGTACCCGCCTTTCAAAATATTCCCATCAGCGACGAGCATGCCCCTTTAAATTTGATTCCAACCTGATTATTACCCCCATCTGCAAAGTAGCTTTGCATCACCCATTGGAACAGGGACATGTGCCTAAACCAAAGTTTATTTGACTCGAAAATACACATTTTAAGAAAGTGTCATACCTAGGACGGTGCCCATAGAATTAATCTGTGTTGCAGGATTCACATTGATAACTATGCCAGCGGAATTGGGAGGTGGTACACACGCTGAAACAATTACCCAATAAAGCTTTTAGGTTAAAAAAGACATATGTTTTCAGAGCTGATCGGATTTGCGCTAAACGCAATAATTATGGCATTCTCGTCTAGCAAAAAACTCCTCACTCGTTTTCTCACTCGTTACACTTGAAGTACAGTATAGTCTCGATGCAACGTGACCCTTGGAATTATTCCAGCAAAAGGAAGTTAGTCAAATTTACGTTCGATATAACGTGATCCCTGATATAACGCGACCTTTCCCGGTCCTGAGGGTCGCGCTGTGTCGAGACTCCACTCTAATTCTCTGGCTTAGCTCTACCTCTTCATCCCCGTTTTTCTACAAAATGACCTAAAATTATGCGCTGAACTACAGGGTGTCCAAAGTTGCCGCCCTTTTAGTTTGGCCATAATTTTTTTTCTTAACCATTTGAAATTTTTTGTTTATTAGAAGAAGGACATTCTAGGCTTTTGTTTGACCATTTATTTTTAGCTTTTTTTGTTTAAATGTTCATACTTGTAGGCTGAATATAGGTTTCTGTCATTTTTTTCCTTTCAAGAATAGCTGGCTAATCTATCAAGCAAAAAATGTGGACAGTGATCTGGTTTAGTATGCACAGCTCTCTAACGCAAGTTCTAAGTGAATATCGGAAAAGCTTTGAAAGGTATGCCAAGACACCGGACAAGCAATCCAAATAGAAAGACGCAGAATTTTGCTTGATAAAATAGCCAGCAATTTTGGAAACGAAGAAAAATGTCCAAAACCTTTATCCAGCCAGCAAAAAATGAAATTTTAATCAAAATAGGTTAACATGCTACAGTCGAACCTAGCTATAGTGGCACCCCGCTATAGTGCCATCCCACTATAGTAGCACCCTGGGACCGATTTGGTTGGTTTTGCCTTAAAGGCAAACTGACTTAAGGCAAACTGACATCCACCATAGTGGCACCTCCACTATAGTGGCACTTAATTTAGTCCCGAGTTATAAATTTACTCTCAATATAGTGGCACCTTCAAAGTCAAACAAAACACCTGTAAGACAAATTCGTGTAAGACAAAAACGTGTAAGACAAAAGTAAGACAAATTTTTATGCATTCCTTATTCACTTTCACTCAATGTCGAAGCGTCGGTTACAGCTGTTAGAGGGTTTTTTTTTACTATTTTCAATATGCACTTTTATTGGCGTTAGGCGGAAAAGCCACTTTTTGGCTTTTTCGCCGCGGCGAAAAAGCCAAAAAGTACATTGAGGAGCGAATATTTTAAACTCTCAGGTTCGATTCCCAGTGTATGCATGACCTATTTTTTCACTCTAGATTTAGTACGTTCACTGACTTCTAGGGCCGAAACTATCGAGCAATCGATTGCAAGCATTTCCAGCACATCTCTACTGTCACCAACGTACAATGGCATGGAAGTGGACATGGTTGAATGTTTTTTGAATCCTATCTTAAACTTTATTCTAACTTTTTCTCTGTTTGATAGCTCAAATGAAAGCCTGGATTCTTGGCCACATGAAACGCATGACTTGTTGAAAAAAGTCAGAAAATATAAATCAAACAATTCACAGAAAAACCCCCGAACGAACGATTTTCGTAAATTTAGCAGGTCTTAGCCTGTAAATCAGCTCCAGAAATTTTGAAATCATGATCTGATGATTTTGTTGGATAGCCAAGAGTGTGAGGATTATTTGACCACAAACTTGTAAATTAAAGAAAATAAAAAAGGGTGTACACCACTGGGAAAACCTGAGAGTTCAAAATATTCGCTCCTCAATGTGCACCCCCCCCCCTTTAAATTCGAAACTTGCATAACGTAACATGTTCTCTTCGAAGATGTTAATGAGTCTTTACCAGGTTTCACTCTTCACAAATCATTCTAGGCATCCATCCACTTTTAATTATGACAGCATAATTTGTTTTCCTAATTCACGAAAAGCTAAGATCATTCACTTTTAAATGGATATATTCTCAGTGTATTGAGGGGGCCTACCGCATAAATAAGCTCTGGTATGCATGCTTTTTCATGTATCCAAAGTCACTTTCGAGTGATTTGTGACTAAGGTATGTGGGTGTGCGCATCTCAACTCCCAGCCCCCAAGCCTCCTGCGCCCCCGAAGGGGACGCAGGGGGCTTGAGAGTTAGAGATGCGCCCACTCACTTACCTTAGACATGATTCCGAGAAGCACTCTTGATCAAAAAATGCATATAAAGTCTGTTTTTGCCACGGCCCACTTGAAAAACATGGTGAGGCAATCGAAGAATACAAACATTTGAATTTCTGACGTTCTGCCATAAAAGTGGCCCCCTTTTTTCCCTTCCCCTCCCAATACAGCCTTATTCCCTTTAAAATTCAAAAGGCGCTATTTTAAATTTTCAAAATTTTGACTGAAAAACCATGATACCCCCTGTTGTTCGAAATTTTTTTCTCAGAATCAAAAAATAGCCGGCTTTCTCATGAAATCTGCGTCGAGAAACACGAATATGATGTTATCTCCTCCATCCGATCACTCCCCGTGGGGAGGATTGTAAACTGCAACCAAACCGTGTTCAGAACACGGCTCTTGATTGGCAACAATGGTTTTTTTTACTTTTAGCCAATTCCAACATTTTGGATTCTGGAGGTGGATACCGACTTGGGGGAGGTACAACGGGGTTCAATTTTTCAAAATCCCTTACCCACTGTTAAGCTTAATGGTCTTAAATAAACTAGTTTATGACTGTTATTCGAGGGAAAAATGAAGGATGAGAAAATGTAAAAGAAAAAACAATAATACACTAGACACAATAAAAAAATAAATGTCACTAGGGTGGAGTCGAACCAGTGATGGTGCGGGTTGCCTATGGGGTGCACAAAATACGTCGGAATTTAGGGTAGATTACAAACTCGGTATTTGAGGCTTAATTGGCCTGTTTTAGTATTGACCTTCGATATAGTGACACTTGCAAATTATTTCGGTCCGCACCCTTCGCTATAGTGGCACCCCAATATAGTGGCACCTCGCTATAGTGGCACTCTGAGGCCGGCTTCAGGCGGCCCCACTATAGCGAGGTTTGACTGTACACCTAATTTTAAAATGCTGAATAAAAATGCACTCATTCGACACTCATTGTGATGAAAACCTACGTGCAACTGTTGTGGAAGCAACTGTGATAGTTGTAATAGGGGTGGCTGAACTGCTACTGGGATTAGCGGTGGTTGTTGAACTGCTACTGGGATTAGCGGTGGTTGTTGAACTGCTGCTGGGATTAGCGGTGGTTGTTGAACTGCTACTGGGATTAGCGGTGGTTGTTGAACTGCTACTGGGATTAGCGGTGGTTGTTGAAGTGCTACTAGGATCAGCAGTGGTGATTGAAGTGCTACTTGGATTAGCAGTAGTTGTTGAAGTGCTACTAGGATCAGCAGTGGTGATTGAAGTGCTACTGGGATTAGCAGTGGTAGTTGAAGTGCTGCTGATATCAGAAGTGGTTGTTGTGGATGCATCAGTTAAAGAGGTGGTCGGGCTGCAGTGCTACTAGTTGTGGCCGGTGCCCAGGTGGTAGAAATCATTGGAGGAGAGTACGAACCTAAAACAACAATAGCTTAAGCTGTAAATTTCAAGCTTTTAAGACAAGACTCTCCAACGTCCTTATAAATGAGATTTGCGCTCATTTATAAATACTATGTACTTGTTCACAAGAAATGTCTTTGTTTTGGCTCAGCATCCATATGTGTCTTTTTTAAACGACGCCGAAAATTCACAGTTGACAAATTTTGTGCCTGTGGGGCATAATGGGGCGCCCATCCTCCGGACAGTCTAACAATTGGCTCCATACCTGGACGTCCAACCTGGACGGTCTACTTTTTAGAACATGAAATACCTTGTTCTGGTGCGAAAACCATATCAATCGTTCTTGTTTGTCCATTTTGGTAGTTGACCGCCGCCACCGTCCGAAAAAAATGTTTTTCGAAAAATGACAATTTTTAGGACGGTAGCGGACGGTCGATTGAAAAAGAAGAACAGGCATGGACGGTCGCTGTGTTATTAACACTACAGTACAGCACGGTATAACACTAGTATAACACTACAGCACGTTAGTTTATGTTCTAGAAAGAAGACTTTTCATATTTATGCTAAACCGTCCGGACGGTACGGGACGAGACAGGCTCGGCCGGACGGCGTCGGACGGGTGCCCCACTATGCTGTGGGGCACCCGTCCGATTAGGGTCACTAACCGGTTAGGGGCACTAACCGGGTTTCAAAACGCAAAAAAAGATTGAATGTGTACTTTCAGACGTGTTTGCATTTGAGTTTCGCGTAATTTTTTTTAAAGTAAAAAAAAGGGGGGGGGGACTTTATATACGCATCGCCTTAGGTCACAGGTTCGACTACCACTGTCTGCAGACCTTATTTTTTTTCTCCTTTTATTTACAAGTTTAGTTTCAAAATGTAGCCAAGGTTCTGGGCTTTCATTTGAGCTATCATACAGATGAAAAGTTGGTATAAATTTAGGGCTAAGATATAAAAAACGTTGAACCAAGCCCAATTCGATGAAATCCTCAATAGAACTATTCCAGTACTTTTCGGCAGTATCCTGGAACTGACATTTTTTCGCAATTTTTATTTACACACTCATTTGCAACCTTACACTCAAAATGTAGCCCTGCTTCTTGCCGTCATTTTCAGCATACGGTTGTATAAAATAATGTAAAATGAAATCGTAAAAAATCTCAGTTCCTAGTTACGCATCATTTTGGCTAGTTTACTTTAATTTTGGTAGTCTTTGCCAAAATCGCGAAATTGAAGCAGTTGCTGACAGCAAATCATTGCTGGAAATGGTTGCAATCGATTGCTCGATGATTTTTAGACCTAAAAGTCGAAAAATTTACTGAAAAAGTAAATTAAAACACCCCCAGAGGGACTAGAACTTGCGATAAAAGGCGATGCGTATATAAAGTTCCCCCCCCCTTTAAAGTAAATCTTTTTTCACGTTTTGAAAATCCGTGGTACTATTCACTCAAAGTTTCTTTTCCCTTTGTTTCATTTTTTGCTTTTTTGTTGTTATATTCTCTGATCTTCATTTTCAGTTTTGCAATGAGTAACATGAAACCTAAAAGCCAATTTAAAGTCAAGTTTGCTCATGATCTCAAAGGCACCAAAAAGGGCACAGACGATTTTATTTCGTGCAAAGTTGAGATAAATCTGGCTTCAAGAAACAAAGCTGCACCTGGATTGGATTAAGCTGCTAGTAAAGATAAATTTAAAAAACTTCGAAAGAAAATACAAGAGAAAAAAAGGAAATGATAACTTTTTTGCATTGTTTTAATTGTTAGAAATTGTTATGATCGTATCAAAATTACGAAATGAGCAGTACTAGCTGATTTAAACATGTTTTTGCAAATGACCTTACTTTAAGAGCCAAAATATTATTTTTTTATTGTCCTCATTTTTGAAACTTTGTATTGAGACCTTTGTTTTTAAAAATTACCTGGTTGAGGAACCTGATGTGGGTGTGGAGGGTATTCGTTGTTGCTGTTGTATGGTGCTTGGTACTCTGCACTGTCTTGGACATCTTAAATTTTTTTACAGAGATATCAAAAGGGCACGAAATAGTTCATTTACGTATGAAAATGTTCCCTTTGTTGTTGTTTTTGTCGAAAATGTAGGATTGCTCTCGCATTCCAGAACGAGCCCCAGAGCTAACCTCGGAAAGGACGTTCAAACGAGATAAAAGACATTAAAAGGCAAACTAAACCAATTACTGGCTATTTTACTCTGGGTACAGTCGACTCTCGATTTTACGCCACTTCGATTTTACGCCACCCTGAAACTTATTTGGCTGGCTGGCACAGAAACAGAAGGAATTAAATCTCGGTTTTACGTGACTTGGTTTTACGCCACCCTAGATTTTACGCCACCAAAACCCGGTCCCTAGGGATGGCGTAAAATCGATAGTGGACTGTATATGTTTTCGGTACGTGACGATTCATCACCAGGCCGATTCATCACCGCGGGACGATTCATCACCTTCCACAAAAAGGGGACGATTCATCACTTTCCACAAAAAGGGGACGATTCATCACCAATCTACAAATTTTAAATTTATTGAGTAAACATAACAACAAAAGCAACAAAATTTCATAAGATGTGTGAGGTAAAGTTAAATCAAACAAAAATTTCCAACATGTGAGACTATTGATCCATTAAGATATTGTACGCCAAGCCGCGGAGATGTTCCATCAGATTTGGTCCCGCTTGATTTCTGCCCTGCTGCACGCCCTGAGCTCTCACCTGCTCCGCCACCACGAGTCCTGCTTGATATTGGAGCACCTTTCCCAGAATTCTTGCATCCGCGTCAAAATAGATCAGTCGCTTCTTTGGCGCATCCCTTCCAGCGACATATAGCTCATAGTCGGCGTCGTGGTCTCGCTGAATCCTCTTCAAGTCTTGCAGAAGGCGGCCGATGGTCGGATGATCCACTGCCAAAGCTTTCTGAAGACGGCCATGAGCTGATTCTACAAAGTTATTCATCCTATCCTCGCCAGCAAGCGTCCTGTCATAGCAGCTCCACCACGCGATCGGAAAGGGAGGAGCTCGTCTGTCAGTTCCTAATCAAGGTTGTTTTACCACAAGTTCCCAAGAAAAAAAGCGCTTGCGGAACCTGCGCTGCACCCCGATCAGATGCATTTTGAAGGAGGAGAATAAAAGCGTCTTGATCCATGCCCATAGCTCGCCTCAACTGATCGACTTGCCCACCGCGAATGAGTTCGTTAATATCCATTTCACCTGTATGGTAAACAATAAAGCAGGGGAAGATATAAACAAAGAAACACAAAAATAAAAAGAGAGTAAATGAATTTGTTGAACCAGCTATCAAACATTGCTGTTAAATTTTTAAATTTTTTATGTCAAGACAACTCAAAATTTGTGAAAGGTGAATAATCGTCCCCTTTTTGTGGAAGGTGATGAATCGTCCGCTTTTTATGGGAAGTGATGAATCGTCCGAGGTGATGAATCGGTCTGGTGATGAATCGTCCGTGACCGATATGTTTTATGGTTAGCTCTACGGCTCGTTCTGGACGGCGGGAAATGAAGCTGAGCAATCCTTACAAATATAACTTGCCACTTTTAATCGGCAACTCCCATATTTATTGCATATTTGTTAAAAAGAACTGGGTAAAAGTCCATGTTTGCATTTTTCTATAATAGGCTGCTCTAGTGGTCAACTGAGAGTCAGATGCCAAAAATTGCAATTTCGAGTTTCTGCATGGTCTATTTGCCTAGAAAAGTGCTCTTTAATCTGAGAAATCACTAATATTTCGAACTCCACTCGAGACAGCAATTATTTAAATCTCTTTCTTGAAAAAAATTGGTTTAAATGTTTGTTGTATTTAGTGGAATTCAAAATATGGGGTATTTATCAGATTAATGAGCATTTTTATCTGCAAATCGATCATGCTGTACACGTATCTGGTGTCAGAAACTAGGAATTGCAAATCATGACGGCTCTCTTGAAATTCCACCAAATTATCCGCCGTAAAATATTCAGAAAATAACCTGAAGTGTATAGCTTTTCGTTTTTGATTCAAAAATAAATTTAATTTCTGAAGAGGCCCAAATTTCTTTTTAAACCACTACTTCTTAAAGGTGCATGCCCACGCTAATAAGAGGTGTTGCCGGGAACTCAAAATGTTTTCCTAATCATTGAACTTCTGTACGGACTTTTCAGCTTGGTTTTTTACAAAAAAGGTTTAGAATTTAATTTTAGGTATGGTTTTGTTAGAAACTAAATTGAAAAATCCGTGCAGAAGTTCAATGATTAAGAAAAAAAATCGAATTCCGGGCACCACCTGTTATTGGCGTGGGCATGTCCCTTTAACAGGTTCCAGAAGACTAGCAGAATTCTTAGCTGCCTTACCTTCACTTATGAGAAATATTGGAATAATCTTTTGGAGAGAAGGCAGTTAGGAGATTCATCTGACAACCTTTGTTTACCCTGAAAACCGTTTTTTGGATTCCGGTCTCAACGCCGCACAATCCCAATCCGGTAAATTTTCACGAATCCGATCCGGAACCCGTCCGGTACCTCAAAGCATCAGAACTGCGTGAAAACCCCATGTAAAGTGGTCGTCTGACTCATGGTAACTCAGGTAAGAGAGACATGATTGCAATAAGTTTTTTTAAGGAGGGGAATAGCTCCTTAGCTCGAAAATTTTGGCCTCGGTACCCCAGTGGGTAAAGGTTTGTGTTTTTTTAAAAAACTTTTTCAGCCTAAAATCGTGCGCAGGTTCGAAGGGCACGCACGCCAAATAATCAAAGGGGGACCAAGGCAGTCGAAATATTTTTTTCGAAAAATGTCCTTCCCACACTTCTTGGTTGCAGTTTATAATTCAATACCCCACATCCCCCCCTCCCCCAGTGGGAGTAATCAGATCGAGGACATAACTTGATATTCGTGTTTCTCGTCCCCAATTTCATCATTTTTTTGGTCCTAAGAAAAAAATTTGAACCATATGGGGGAAGTAGCATGGTTTTTAGTAGAAATTTGAAAAATTTAAATTGGCGCATTTTGAATTCAAAAACGATTAAGGGCTGTTTTGGCGGTTCGTACTCATTTGATCACAACTCATTTGATCCCACTCATTTGATCCCACTCATTTAATCCCAACTCGTTTGATCACAACTCATTTGATCCCACCTCATTTGATCCCACCTCATTTGATCCCAACTCATTTGATCCCAACTCATTTGATCCCAATTTCGGCACTAAGTAAATTCATCCCTGGTAAATTCATTCCCCGGCAAATTTATCGTCCAGTCGTTCCCCAGTTGGTACTAAGGTTTGAATCCGCCTAGTAGCATTGATTTTTTTCTGCTTATTTCATAATTTTTTTACCTTAAATATCCCATAACTACTATAAACCACGCTAGAATACTTCGATATATTGTATCCAATCAGTTTTTGTATTCAATCGGTGGTACACCCTTTCTGGGCTCTCTGTTGTTATTTTATAGCTTTCGTAAGCGTTGAATGATAAAGACCGAAAATTCCTTATTTAATTGACCGTACTTCATACTTACCCCAAAACAACCAGGAGAGAAGCATTTTTTTATTGACAATTGCAACGAACAAATAAATGTGACAAACGGAAAACATCATATTAGTCTTAGAATCTTTCATTTTCTTCTTCTCCCACTTCAACTACTGGAAACTTTGCCAGATGATGCTGCACGGCTTTTAGGAACTCCATTCGATGTAACGGCTGATAACCACGGACCAAAATTTTTATATTTGCTTCGCGATAGTCATATTCTGGATGACGAGGTTGGCGCAGCACTTCAACAGGATTCAATCTTGCTCTAGATGATTAAAAAATTTTACAATGTTCAGAACTGATTTATAGGATGCCATACCTGACGACCAGTTGTCTCGTTTTCTCAAAACGCGAAACATCCTCAAGTAAGTTTCAGCTGACTTGTCCGGTAGCAAGGCGTATACACACGGCAGAGTGGTTTCTCCCTTGAACACGTTGACCGTATAAAGCTGCACGAAATTCTTGGGAGCACAAAAGAAAGTGCCACCGACCGCCCACCGAGAATTATCACGCAGTAATCGCAGACCGCAAGAAAAAAGGAAGACGAAAAATACTGGCATATCAGGTTCAGACTCACTGGTGATTTATTTAGATGATAGGGCAATACAAAGATAAGTATAAAGTTACCTAGAATCGTGTTTCAGAAATTGATCACCGCTTTCCGTTTTTGTGAAAAAGTCTAACCATTCAATTTCCTTCACTGGCTTATCGACGCTGGTGGAACCAATTGGCTTCTTCTGACGAAGAACTCGATCTTGCAAGGCTTTATCTGTCGGCAGCGACAAAAGCTGAGCATCTGTTAAGCCTACTTTTTCTGAGACCACGATTGCAGTGGACGAAGACACAAAATTGGCGATTGCAGCAGTTTTAACTTTCGCTATGACATTCCGACGCTGTAAACATACATATCGTTTTGAAAAGGGAAAACTGATAAATTACCATATGGGCATTAGGACTCTGTATACAGATGTGAGGATTGAGTAGGCAAAGACCGTCGATGGACCCAAATATGGTTTTCGCCGTACCGTTGCACTTACTCGTCTTGATGCAGCGCCAGTTTTGAATTGTCCCGTTGCTTAAAACTCTGCTTTTCACAAATTCATAGCCACCTGCGATTAGGCACTGCTTTCCTCGATTTGTTAGAGACAAAATCCCCTGAAGTACCCAATAAATAAAAAATAATAACAAAGGTTCTTTACCTGAACAGATGGTTGATACGGTATGTTTTCACCTTCGTTAGGCTCACCGATCAGCGATGCATCACCCACGTTTATAGCCATCGATATTGCTAAAACCAAACCGATAACAAAGATTTTTCTACCAAATAAAACTTAAGTAAAGACCATCATGCTTTCAAAAACTTTGAAATACAAATTTTTGAAATTGGGATCAAATGAGGTGGGATTAAATGAGTTGTGATCAAATGAGTTGGGATTAAATGAGTGGATCAAATGAGTGGGATCAAATGAGTTGTGATCAAATGAGTTGTGATCAAATGAGTGTGTACGGTTTGGCCGTTTCTATTGTTTGAACGGCCTAAAAATACTTAGTCCTTGAAAAGACGCACTTTTAGGCTACCCCAAATAGTGTACTTTATTAGCCTTTCCCTCTCTTTGAATGTACCTGGTTGAACTTGAGAAGGGTATGGAGCAGGGTATTTGTTGTTGCTTTTGCCTGGCATGTATGCTGCTTGGTATTCTACGCTGTCTTGGACGCCTTAAAAATAGCTTATAAAAATTATTATTAAACAGTATTCTACTTGGCGGGTTGGGTAATAACGGGGCCTCATACTCTCCACTTTCGCTGTCATCTTGCCCATATCCATATTGGCGATTGGGGCTGTATCCACCTCCTTTTCCAAAGCCGCTGTTGTGACCACCATAACCACCACTTTCGCCTTTATAGCTTGGGTCAGCTCCATAACCTCCTTGATGACCGCCACCATATCCGCCGCCTCCGTGCCCTCCGTAACCACCACCTCCATACTCGTGGCTGATGACCGAGTAGCACAGAGCTACTAAGGCAACTAAGGCCGAAGGAAGAATCTGAAATATCTTAATAATTTAACTGGCTTTATATATTGTCAGAACAAAACTTGGCACTTATTGGTTTTACGGGCGCACCCTAAATTTCGTCAATTTTTGTTGAACTATTGGTGTAGAATTTTTGAGTGCGTCCCTTAACAGAATAAGTACCCAGAACTTTTTTGAAAAGACCATTTCCGTCTACCGCAACAGAAATTTCGACTTTCGGAATTTTCGGGGGACGGAGGACAGTTAAATTAGTGCAAATATATTTACAAAATTTTCCAAAACGTTGAACTATTTTTAATCCAAAATAAAAAACTTGGAAAATTCAGCTGCTCCCGCGGCGGGAGTCCCGCCACGGCCTTTCAAAAAAAGGCAGTAGGTGACTTTTACTCAGCTTTCATGGAGCACTGTGCGAGGCGTTTGATTCTGCTACGCCGACCCTAAAAAGAGGCTATTTTCTTTGAAGTCACGCGTTCAACCCAACTCTGGACATTTTTAATTTTTCATTTTTTTCTTATTTTTATTATTCGCCCATTCGACGTGAAATCTAAAACTATACGTAGATAATAAATAAATCAGATTTTCAACTTTAACTATCAAAATTGAGTGAATGTCTGACGAAAGTCTGTACTTTAAATGATTTTCTAGTATGGAAAATGCGAAAAATGGTATTTTTAGAGTTTTATGTAGCAAAAGAAAGCTAAAAGTCTCAACTTTTGGAAAAAATTATATATATATTATTGAAATTAGAATTTTGTAAACAAGAAGCCGTTTGAAGTTTGGAATTAATTTTTCCAGTCAACTTCTGGTACTTTTTCAAATTCCTGTGAAATCTTCTAAAAGTCACCTACTGCCGATTTTTTGATATTTAGCTAAAAGAATAAAAAAGCAAGTCAATAAAGACTAAGTCAAGAACCAACCATTATGTTTGTGATGGAGCTTGTGACTTTAGCCTCGCTGCAATGATTGAGATCGACAGAAAGACAACACCTTTAAAAAATAAACTGAAACAGCCCCGTTTGTTTTATAACCGAAAATAGCCTTTGGAAACAAATGACTAAGGGGGTGTTCTGCCCAATGAGGTGGCCTTTCCGCAATATGCTTTGTAAAATGTGATTAAGCTGGTATTATTCTTTGACCGGGTGCTTTAAACAAGAACAATTTGGCTCTTTATGCGTAAAAATTTTGAAACGTGGGAGCAGGAGCAAGAACAAGAGCAAAAATTTTGAAACATATGAGCAAAACCAGGATCAAAATTAAAAATAGTGCGAGCAGGAACAAGAGCAGGAGTAAATTAAAAAAGGAAAGAACAAATTTATAAAAATGGGTGTAAAAGCAAAGTCAAATTTAAAAATTTGGAAGGAGCGTGAATAAAAAGCTTATAACAGTTCATGTTAGTTTGATGCGTATATTGCTCAAAATCATCAATCGCTTTCTTCATCTCTAATACAGTCAACTCTCGATTTAACGAACCCCTGGGGACCGGAAAAAGTTCGTTAAACCGAGAGTTTCGTTAAATCAAGAGTTAATTTTAGTCATTTTATTTAATCGCTGACCAAAGAGGCGTTGAAAAAAAGTTCGTTAAATCAAGAGTTTCGTTAAATTGAGGGTTCGTTAAATCGAGAGTTGACTGTACTTACTTGCTAGAAGAACAAGCGCCGAACGGCACCTCTTTTTAACTTTTAACATTTTATTAGCCCTGTCTCCAAGAATGATGCCTCGTAATTGAACACCTTCGTACTCGTCCCAGACATTAGAGTTACGCATGATAAAGGCGTCGTGAGTCGATCCAGGCCACTTGGCAACAACGTTGGTGAACATCCCTCTAGTCTTGAAGTAGCGAGCAAAACTCAACAATCCGCACAACAATGAAACGCACAACAATGAAAAACGGAAGTTAAATTCGTGTTCAGCGAACTAAAATTGCTTTAGAAATGCTTTACGGGACAATATTTTGAAAATTGAAATGAAGGTAAAAATTTTTACCATGCTACTACCCATGGTAAAAATATGCTTTGGTCCCCCCTGTTGTTTTTACCCTTACCTCTACCTCTACCTTTACCTCTAGCTTTTATTAATACGGATAGAGGTGAGGGTAGAGGTAAGGGTAAAAGGTAAAGGTAGCGGTAGGGGTAAAAAATTCTTTATTAATACGGGTAGAGGTAAGGGTAAAAGGTAAAGGTAGCGGTAGGGTAAAAATTCTTTATTAATACGGGTAGAGGTAAGGGTAGAGGTAAGGTAAAAGGTAGAGGTAGCGGTAGGGGTAAAAAATTCTTTATTAATACGGGTAGAGGTAAGGGTAGAGGTAAGGGTAAAAGGTAGAGGTAGCGGTAGGGGTAAAAAATTCTTTATTAATACGGGTAGAGGTAAGGGTGGAGGTAAGGGTAAAAGGTAGAGGTAGCGGTAGGGGTAAAAATTCTTTATTAATACGGTAGAGGTAAGGGTGGAGGTAAGGGTAAAAGGTAGAGGTAGCGGTAGGGGTGAAAAAATTATTTATTAATACGGGTAGAGGTAAGGGTAGAGGTAAGGGTAAAAGGTAGAGGTAGCGGTAGGGTAAAAAATTCTTTATTAATACGGGTAGAGGTAAGGGTGGAGGTAAGGGTAAAAGGTAGAGGTAGCGGTAGGGGTGAAAAATTCTTTATTAATACGGGTAGAGGTAAGGGTGGAGGTAAGGGTAAAAGGTAGAGGTAGCGGTAGGGGTGAAAAATTCTTTATTAATACGGGTAGAGGTAAGGGTGGAGGTAAGGTAAAAGGTAGAGGTAGCGGGGTGAAAAATTCTTTATTAATACGGGTAGAGGTAAGGGTAGAGGTAAGGGTAAAAGGTAGAGGTAGCGGTAGGGGTAAAAATTCTTTATTAATACGGGTAGAGGTAAGGGTAGAGGTAAGGGTAAAAGGTAGAGGTAGCGGTAGGGGTAAAAAATTCTTTATTAATACGGGTAGAGGTAGGGTGGAGGTAAGGGTAAAAGGTAGAGGTAGCGGTAGGGGTGAAAAATTCTTTATTAATACGGGTAGAGGTAAGGGTGGAGGTAAGGGTAAAAGGTAGAGGTAGCGGTAGGGGTGAAAAATTCTTTATTAATACGGGTAGAGGTAAGGGTGGAGGTAAGGGTAAAAGGTAGAGGTAGCGGTAGGGGTGAAAAATTCTTTATTAATACGGGTAGAGGTAAGGGTAGAGGTAAGGGTAAAAGGTAGAGGTAGCGGTAGGGTAAAAAATTCTTTATTAATACGGGTAGAGGTAAGGGTGGAGGTAAGGTAAAAGGTAGAGGTAGCGGTAGGGGTGAAAAATTCTTTATTAATACGGGTAGGTAAGGGTGGAGGTAAGGGTAAAAGGTAGAGGTAGCGGTAGGGGTGAAAAATTCTTTATTAATACGGGTAGAGGTAAGGGTGGAGGTAAGGGTAAAAGGTAGAGGTAGCGGTAGGGGTGAAAAATTCTTTATTAATACGGGTAGAGGTAAGGGTGGAGGTAAGGTAAAAGGTAGAGGTAGCGGTAGGGGTGAAAATTCTTTATTAATACGGGTAGAGGTAAGGGTAGAGGTAAGGGTAAAAGGTAGAGGTAGCGGTAGGGGTAAAAATTCTTTATTAATACGGGTAGAGGTAAGGGTAGAGGTAAGGGTAAAAGGTAGAGGTAGCGGTAGGGGTAAAAATTCTTTATTAATACGGGTAGAGTAAGGTAGAGGTAAGGGTAAAAGGTAGAGGTAGCGGTAGGGGTGAAAAATTCTTTATTAATACGGGTAGAGGTAAGGGTAGAGGTAAGGGTAAAAGGTAGAGGTAGCGGTAGGGGTAAAAAATTCTTTATTAATACGGTAGAGGTAAGGGTAGAGGTAAGGGTAAAAGGTAGAGGTAGCGGTAGGGGTGAAAAATTCTTATTAATACGGGTAGAGGTAAGGGTGGAGGTAAGGTAAAAGGTAGAGGTAGCGGTAGGGTGAAAAATTCTTTATTAATACGGGTAGAGGTAAGGGTGGAGGTAAGGGTAAAAGGTAGAGGTAGCGGTAGGGGTGAAAAATTCTTTATTAATACGGGTAGAGGTAAGGGTAGAGGTAAGGGTAAAAGGTAGAGATAGCGGTAGGGGTAAAAAATTCTTTATTAATACGGGTAGAGGTAAGGGTAGAGGTAAGGGTAAAAGGTAGAGGTAGCGGTAGGGGTGAAAAATTCTTTATTAATACGGGTAGAGGTAAGGGTGGAGGTAAGGGTAAAAGGTAGAGGTAGCGGTAGGGGTGAAAAATTCTTTATTAATACGGGTAGAGGTAAGGGTAGAGGTAAGGGTAAAAGGTAGAGTAGCGGTAGGGGTGAAAAATCTTTATTAATACGGGTAGAGGTAAGGGTGGAGGTAAGGGTAAAAGGTAGAGGTAGCGGTAGGGGTGAAAAATTCTTTATTAATACGGGTAGAGGTAAGGGTAGAGGTAAGGGTAAAAGGTAGAGGTAGCGGTAGGGGTAAAAAATTCTTTATTAATACGGTAGAGGTAAGGGTAGAGGTAAGGGTAAAAGTAGAGGTAGCGGTAGGGGTAAAAAATTCTTTATTAATACGGGTAGAGGTAAGGGTAGAGGTAAGGGTAAAAGGTAGAGGTAGCGGTAGGGTAAAAAATTCTTTATTAATACGGGTAGAGGTAAGGGTGGAGGTAAGGGTAAAAGGTAGAGGTAGCGGTAGGGGTGAAAATTCTTTATTAATACGGGTAGAGGTAAGGGTAGAGGTAAGGTAAAAGGTAGAGGTAGCGTAGGGGTAAAAAATTCTTTATTAATACGGGTAGAGGTAAGGTAGAGGTAAGGGTAAAGGTAGAGGTAGCGGTAGGGGTAAAAAATTCTTTATTAATACGGGTAGAGGTAAGGGTGGAGGTAAGGGTAAAAGGTAGAGGTAGCGGTAGGGTGAAAAATTCTTTATTAATACGGGTAGAGTAAGGGTGGAGGTAAGGGTAAAAGGTAGAGGTAGCGGTAGGGGTGAAAAATTCTTTATTAATACGGGTAGAGGTAAGGTAGAGGTAAGGGTAAAAGGTAGAGGTAGCGGTAGGGTAAAAAATTCTTTATTAATACGGGTAGAGTAAGGGTAGAGGTAAGGGTAAAAGGTAGAGGTAGCGGTAGGGTAAAAAATTCTTTATTAATACGGGTAGAGGTAAGGTGGAGTAAGGGTAAAAGGTAGAGGTAGCGGTAGGGGTGAAAAATTCTTTATTAATACGGGTAGAGGTAAGGTGGAGGTAAGGGTAAAAGGTAGAGGTAGCGGTAGGGTGAAAAATTCTTATTAATACGGGTAGAGGTAAGGGTAGAGGTAAGGGTAAAAGGTAGAGATAGCGGTAGGGGTAAAAAATCTTTATTAATACGGGTAGAGGTAAGGGTAGAGGTAAGGTAAAAGTAGAGGTAGCGGTAGGGGTAAAAAATTCTTTATTAATACGGGTAGAGGTAAGGTGGAGGTAAGGTAAAAGGTAGAGTAGCGGTAGGGTGAAAATTCTTTATTAATACGGGTAGAGGTAAGGTGGAGGTAAGGTAAAAGGTAGAGGTAGCGGTAGGGGTGAAAAATTCTTTATTAATACGGGTAGAGGTAAGGGTAGAGGTAAGGGTAAAAGGTAGAGGTAGCGGTAGGGGTAAAAATTCTTTATTAATACGGGTAGAGGTAAGGGTAGAGGTAAGGGTAAAAGGTAGAGGTAGCGGTAGGGTAAAAATTTTTTATTAATACGGGTAGAGGTAAGGGTGGAGGTAAGGGTAAAAGGTAGAGGTAGCGGTAGGGGTGAAAATTCTTTATTAATACGGGTAGAGGTAAGGGTGGAGGTAAGGGTAAAAGGTAGAGGTAGCGGTAGGGGTAAAAAATTCTTTATTAATACGGTAGAGGTAAGGGTGGAGGTAAGGTAAAAGGTAGAGGTAGCGTAGGGGTGAAAAATTCTTTATTAATACGGGTAGAGGTAAGGGTGGAGGTAAGGGTAAAGGTAAAGGTAGCGGTAGGGGTAAAAAATTCTTTATTAATACGGGTAGAGGTAAGGGTGGAGGTAAGGGTAAAAGGTAAAGGTAGCGGTAGGGGTAAAAATTCTTTATTAATACGGGTAGAGGTAAGGTGGAGGTAAGGGTAAAAGGTAGAGGTAGCGGTAGGGGTAAAAAATTCTTTATTAATACGGGTAGAGGTAAGGGTGGAGGTAAGGGTAAAAGGTAAAGGTAGCGGTAGGGTAAAAAATTCTTTATTAATACGGGTAGAGGTAAGGAGGTAAGGGTAAAAGGTAGAGGTAGCGGTAGGTAAAAAATTCTTTATTAATACGGGTAGAGGTAAGGGTGGAGGTAAGGTAAAAGGTAGAGGTAGCGGTAGGGGTGAAAAATTCTTTATTAATACGGGTAGAGGTAAGGGTGGAGGTAAGGTAAAAGGTAGAGGTAGCGGTAGGGGTAAAAAATTCTTTATTAATACGGGTAGAGGTAAGGGTGGAGGTAAGGGTAAAAGGTAGAGGTAGCGTAGGGTGAAAAATTCTTTATTAATACGGGTAGAGGTAAGGGTAAAAGGTAGAGGTAGCGGTAGGGTAAAAAATCTTTATTAATACGGTAGAGGTAAGGGTGGAGGTAAGGGTAAAAGGTAGAGGTAGCGGTAGGGTGAAAAATTCTTTATTATACGGGTAGAGGTAAGGGTAAAAGGTAGAGTAGCGGTAGGGGTAAAAAATCTTTATTAATACGGGTAGAGGTAAGGGTGGAGGTAAGGGTAAAAGGTAAGGGTAAATCGATTATTAATACGGCCCAGATTGATGATTGTAACCTGGGAATCTTGAGCTTGTTGGGTCATTTAGAGAAAATTTTAAATTTGACCTTCTTTGAATTCAAATGTTTTTTATTTTGTCTCGGTAGGAAAGTTATTTTGTTTCACTACAGCTATTTTTATTGTTTTGTTTTTTTCGCGTGTAATTTTTCAAGTAAGCAAGTAGCTCGCACAAGAGAGTGGATGTGTAGGTGATCCTTGAGAGTGGTTAGGTGTGCGAGGAGACTAAGTAGGAGAGACAATTAAGTAGGGAGCATACTTGTGCGGCCGAAAGAATCGGCGCAGGCGCACCACCGGGCGCCGGTCTCTTAAAAAAGTCGCGCCGAGCGTAGAAAATGGCGCCTTTTCGCAAATTATCGGCGCCGGCGTCATGGCAGAGAAATGTGAAAAAATTGAAGCTGGGCCAAGTAACTCACATAGAGAAAGTAGGTATGCAAATTATGTGGCTAAATAGTAAAAAAAAGTTATGCGCCGGCGAGCTAATTTTTTAAAATGTTCCGGGCGCACCCCGTGCCCGTCCAAGTATCGTTGGAGTACCAAGAAAATGGGTAGGGGAACCAAGAAATTTTGTAACGGTAACAGGAGATGTTTAGACGTGTATAAACAACTTTTCGAGTTTTTAGGTTAGCTTTTATGTAAATTATTTATGAGTTAGCTCTAATTTTTTTCATTATTTTCAAATTGACCGAGGCGAGGGTGATCCGCCGACAGGTGGCCAAATCGAGGTTCCACTGTGAAATAAACTTACATCAGCGGTGTTCCTGCTTGAGAATTCTCAGCAGGAAGTTGTCTCTAGGGCAGAGAATAGGTCCAAGCAGTTCATCCTAAATCAAAATGTCGATATTTATTATGGATCGTGAACTAAAACCAACCTCAACCAATATAAAAGAGTCATTGAGCACACTGGTCTTGTCCTCCGACATCCACACTCTTGCTTGCACCTGAATATATATAGCATGAATTCTAAGCTTCCAGTCAAATTTGAATTCTGAGCAAATTTTCATTTACCTCTACAAATTTTCGGAAAAAATCTATAATTATTCACTCAGTCAATTATTCATTTACCCATCGAATTCGAAGCATTTTTTGAAAAATTAAAAAATTCAACCGGGCATATGAAAATTTTGCTGGGAATTCAAATTTCACGGTCTGATAGTTAATTTGACTGGGTAAAACAATTTGAGCCTAATGCTAAAAACATGATTTTTGCTTGGTGCTCCCTGTGATTGGGTCGTGCCCATCCAGATGCCATCCATAGTTCAGGACTCAAACCACAGGGTGGATCAAGCGAAAATTGTGTTTTTCGCACACACTGAAAAATATTACTCGAAACCCGAAATCTAATTCTAACTCGAGTTAGTTAGTTAGAGTTCAAGCTCGAGCTTGAAATTGCAAAAACTTAGTCATTGGGGGTTCACTGCAAGCCAATCCAAGTTATATGCATGAGTACCTTCAAATCGACCTCGAACTTGAGCTCGTAGAGCTACGTGAACTCTCTCGACCTAGAGTTTTTTTCGGATCAGAGTATTCACGTAACCAAAACCCGATTTCCAACTCTAACTCAAACAAAGTGAACAAGCCATAAAGTATAATAAACAAGTCCTCGCAAAAGTGGTGGCTAAAGTTTAGAATGTGACCTTTTTCTAAAAATGGTCAAAATCAGTTTTTTAGTTGTGTAACATTGTAAAAATGCTCAGCATTCATTTTTATTGTTGGGAAAGCCAATTTTTCAAAAAAAAAAATTTTTGTCGAAAATTGTCAAAAAACGTATATACCGGTACTTATGCGGTTCCCCCCCATATCGAAATTAAGGGCTTCCTATTGAATTAGGGTGCCTGCCGAAGGCAGGCAGGTGTGTATAAAGGGTCAGCCTTGCCCGAACAATGTACCCCAAAGGGGCTTCCTATTGAATTAGGGTGCCTGCCGAAGGCAGGCAGGTGTGTATAAAGGGTCAGCCCTTGGCCCGAACAATGTACCCCAAAGGGGCTTCCTATTGAATTAGGGTGCCTGCCGAAGGCAGGCAGGTGGCAATAATTGAGTGATTTAACAGTTTGCTTAAGGATGTTGAAATAAATTTTTTTTTTGTGACATTTTTATACAAAAAAACAGGTATTTAAGGAGCATATAACGTTTTTGACAATTTTCGACAAAAATTTTTTTTTTGAAAATTGGCTTTCCCAACAATAAAAATGAATGCTGAGCATTTTTACAATGTTACACAACTAAAAAACTGATTTTGACCATTTTTAGAAAAGGTCACATTCTAAACTCCAGCCAAAGTGGTTTTAACTACTACGCAAGGACTTGATATAATATAGTCCGACCAATTGCTCTGCAAAAAAAACTTTCGATCATTTTAATTTTAGGCTTTTCAGGCCCACATTAGATTATCCGATCCAGACATAGACCTGTATGGTTTTCTTTGAACAATTTGAAAGCTGAGTTTTACCCAGATTTGTTCGGGTTTATATCGAAAATATCACCAACCTGCACAGTGAACTCCAAGTCACAAGAAAGGCGCATCGGCTCAATTTCTTTGACACGAAAGGCACTTTGGTGATTCCTCTATCCTCCTCTTCAAGGGTATTTTATCTTTGTGACAGCAATAGTTGACCCAGGTGGCCAAAGGGGGCTGCGAAAAAAGCAAAAGTTAAAATAAATAAATTTCTCAAAAAAATATTCCAGGCTCAGAAACTTACGAATTCATTGTTGCGTCTATGCAAAGCACAAACTGTGCCATGGTCATGGCTCCAAATTATGAAGTAGTCCTCTTCTAGACGCACCACAATGCCTTGATAGATGGTAGGTTGGAGCCTTTGTCGCTACACTTTCTAAAAAACTTTCTAATTTATAGGAGTGAGAAAATTGAGAGGGCCAAAATACCAGTGGTTCGTGTGGGGTAGATATGACCTCGCTCACTACCGCATTTCGAAACTGGACCAGCTCGGGAACTGCTTCTGCTCATAACTGCTTGGCGTTGATATCGGTTGACTAAAATTGAAGGGTAATTTTGAAACTATTGGTGTGTATAGGAATCCAGACTAGTCACCACATTCAAGTTTTCCTCAACTGGACCTGGCAATTTATTTGTCTCAAATTTTGAAGGCTTTTGCTAATTCTGTCCAGACAGCTGATTCCAAATTTGGCAGATATTTCGATCTTTTCGATTGTTTTTGGAATTTTAGGATTTTTTCCTTTAAAAAGGCAAAACCTCAATGTGATGCCAATTCAAATCTGGCCGAAATCCAATCGAGCCAATTTAAATTGGGCTTTTATTCTACTGAATTATTTTCCGTCACGAATTTTTTTGATAAAGTTATTTTTGGGCGAAAAAATCAAAATAGTGAGAAATCAAAAATCGACCTTTGGCGGTGAGAGAGACTTCACTAGACTTTACTTGACACCAGTGCAGGGAACTCGTACTCGTCCTTGTACTACGAGGACGAGTACCAGCAGCTCTAAAAATGAGGTACGAGGACGAAGGGGCAAGAGGAGACGGAAGACGAAGGATAAAAACGACTCGTCCTTGCTCGGAGTTTCTTAATTCAAATCTTCTTTTTAACCAAAGTTTTTTTTACGAACAATCCAATTATTTAAACAAACTTTTGAGCAACAAATTTCATACCTAGCGTTTTCAGAGATCTCACTTTCACAATAGGCGAAGGAATTCGCAATGTACTAATATTTTTTTAGTTCTTTTAATGAAAAAGTCAAATCTTGAAATTACTATGAAATCGCAATCTGTTGTCATTTAACAACAAAATATATAATCATTCAAGCAAAGGTGTGAATCTCTTTTAAAAAAAATTCCTTTTCGCTTTTCAGTATAAAGTACGAGCAAAAACACAAATGACGAAAAAAAGACGAGGATGAAAACGATACGAGTCTATTTTAGCCTCGTAATATGAGGACGAAGATGAGTACGAGTGATTTTAAAAACTTGCTATGAGTACGAGGACGAGTACGAAGCACGAGTCCCGAAAATTTTTGGTACGAAGTACGAGGACGAGAAAATGAAAATTCTCTGCACTGCTTGACACCCGCACGCTGGCCACTTTTGTAAAGGCTGTATTGTGAAGGGAAGGGAATAAAAGGGGCCCCTAATCATAATGGGCCCACTAACAAGAAGATCTGAACATAGTTTTGAATGCTGGGCCTGGCATGCATGCTTTCTAATGCATCCAGAGTCACTTTCGAGTGATTTGTGTCTAAGAGGGCGCAGCGGGCTTGAGAGTTAGAGATGCGCGCACTCACTCACCTTAGACATGATTCCGACAAGTACTCTTGATCATAAAATGCATATAGAGTCTATTTTTGCCAAGACCCATGTTGAATATAAACATTCACTCTTTTACGCCTCCTAGAATTGCCCTTTTTATTCTCTTCCCTCCCACTAAGCCCTTATTCCCTTTAAAAAAACAATTTAAAAAATAATTGTTTTCAAATTTTCTAGACTTTTCACCTTTTACCAACTAAATAAATAATTGAAAACACCCGTAAAATCATTAAATCTCCCGTAAAATTTTTAAAAACTTCTCGTTCTAGGTGTATACTTTTCATATTTTTATTTTTTTGCATAAGCATGTAGCCCTAAATCTCTAGTTTCTAATAAGCCATCAACGTGTCGACACAATTTTGAAAAGTGGGAGAACAATTCATTATAAAAAAGTGTTGTTTTGAAAAACTCAATTTTTATCCCGTTTTTTTAATTTTATCAAGCTAGTAATAGCTTATCAGAAACTAGAGATTCAGGGCTACATGCTAATGCAAAAAAAAATTTTGAAAAGTATTCACTGAGAAGAAGAATTTTTAAAAATTTGACGGGAGATTTAATGATTTTGACGGTTTTCCAAGTTTAAATATTTTTGTCTTGAACGGAATAAGGTCCCGGAATAATATATACGAATGAGGCTGAAAGCGTTGAAAAACACGACTAAAAACCGGAAAACAGGAAAAGTGTTCCAGAGCTTTCCCTCCATAGTACTATATAAGATTCAATTCAGTCATTAAATATCTTTTCGGTTATAGGCTTAAAAAAAGGAAGAAAATTAGGCTCACGCAACACACACCCACCCACACTGCAATACTATATTCGAGATATAGAATAATTGTACCTCTAAAAAGTAGAATATATATATTTAAGCTCGGAGAAAAAATGGGAGCAGTAGCAAGAACGAAAAATTGACTAAATTCAAGTCTGGTCTCAACCATAGTGGGGCCCATCTCTGAAAATAGGACGGCCGTCCCCGTCTCGTCTCACTAATTTTTTCGACCGTCTTCGGCCCCGTCAAATTTTCGCCGTCTCGGCTCCGTCCTGAATTTTTTTCGGCCGTCTTCCGCCCCGTCCAAATTTTCGCCGTCTCGGCCTTTGTCTGATTTTTTTCTCGCCGTCTTCCGCCCGTCCAAATTTTCGCCGTCTCCCTTGTCCTGAATTTTTTTTCGGCCGTCTTCCGCCCCGTCCAAATTTCTCCGTCTCGGTCTCCGTCCTGAATTTTTTTTCGGCCATCTTCCCACCGTCCAAATTAAAAAATCATTCAATTGCTCTTAAAATTGTAAAAATTTGAAAATTTTTTCAGAGTATATGTTTATTAGACATTAGTGGTATACAATCCTATTTTAATCCAACAGTGAAGTTAATTATTCGCTTTCATTCGACTGACTAAGTTCTTATTCATCTTTTCTGTTTTTTTTAATCTTCTTTTTGAGTTCTTGGAAATATTTGTCAATAATTGACTCAATTCTTTCTTCTAACTCCTCGCTGCTGTCATTCTCTAATGCATCGGTAACACGGTCTACCGTAATGTCAATCCAATAAACGCAAGCAGCTGCACGAAGAATACTTTACTGGATCGCGCTCCTACAGACAAGAAGAAATTTGCGCCACAAACCTAAAAGATGCTTTTTCAAAAAATAGTTTGCTAGCAACAGTGTCTTAAAATTTACCCGAATAGTGGCCCTGGAAATTGAATCGCACCGGCGTTGCATTGAACTTCACAAATAAAATTGCAATAATTTAAGTATAATATTCTAACCTCTTCCGGTTTATATTCTGGATGTTTGGCCGAAAAATGTTTTTAAGCGAATTTTTATGCATCGGCCAGCAGTACATTTGGGATAAGTGCATTTTCCATTTGAATACCACCTTGTATATGCATTTTTCTAAAAAATGTTTACTAAAAAGTAAAAACAAAAAATTAAATAAATCTGACTTCCAGGAGCAAATTTGGCCGCTTCACTTGAGCATTCTCTTCCCAATATTTTCATTTCTTTCGGATATTTCTTCTTCTAACATTATTCAGCATTTTCATCACTGCTGCTACTCCCGCTGACATTTGCTAATACAAGCAGAAAGAATATACAATTTAAAAGAAAAGATGCTTCATTCATAAATAAATGAACAAAATGATAAGAGTGTTCATATTTCTTGTTGCTTTTATACTCTCTTTTGCTCACGGCCAACTGCGTCTCAAGAAAATTGGCCGGCCGTTGCCGTCTTAAAAAATTGGCCGGCCGTCCTCCGTCTCCGTCCTGAAAATTTTCCCCTCCGGCCGTCGCCGTCCCGTCCAAAATCAGCCGTCTTAGGACGGACGGCGACGGACGGGTCCGGCAGACGGCGACCCCACTATGGTCTCACTGCTGAAAAAACCCGCTATATAACGACTATTGAGATTTCGGAAGGTTTCTGACGGCTGATTTCTTATCTGAATACTTACTTTACTTACCGTATATTCTCTGTTAATTACCCACCCTTGTTCAAAATCGTGTTTTCGGCATTGCGTTTTTGACCCACCTTTTGAAAAACTGCATTTATACAAGTTACCACGCATTATGTAGCCACTGAGATGAGCTACAAAATGAGGGTTACTTGCCTAAGAGTAGTATGCGAAAAAAGGGTCAAAAACACAATGCCGAAAACACGATTTTGAACAAGGGGTGGGTAATTGATAGAGAATATACGGTGAGTTGGAGTTCTCTCTGAAACAAAAATGTGGTCGAAAATAGGGTAGCAAAGACCTAGATGATGCATGTATGATTTTACCCCCACCTTTAGTTAGGCTTAGGCTCCAAAATTAGTCATTTATTAATATTATTCAGTTCAACAAATATCATTGCATAAACCATAACTCTTCTTCATCTAATATTTCAACTGTTTTACTTTCTTTTTTTGCCGGCTGCCGCTGTAAAGGGTCCTGAATTATTATTTTTTACTTTGCAACATAGAAGAAAAAATGCAAAATGTAAAAACTGACCAGTGCAAGTGCCACTTAATGAATTTTTTTAAATATCTGTGCTTATAAAGAAATTACGAAAAATTATTTGAATATTTGTACATCCTCCACAGCTCACTGAAGCTGCCCTGAGGTAGGGTGGACTAAAACGATATATTTTGTAGATCATTTTTTAAACTAGACCTACGGCATAGTATTCGGTCAAATAGCTGTGGGTTTCCTGAACTTGAGATTTAATTTGTTCTACTGAATATGCAGTTACCATTAGCATCTAGTTGTTGCTGGAAAGTAAACGTAGAACTTCCACCATCATTGCTCACAATACCATCAGCAGGTTGGTCAGTTATTAGCAGTGTGTAAATACTGCACACTATAATAAGGAAGAAATAAATTCACTAAAAGAGTCATCAGCCCACCTCATTAGTGCAGGAACTGTAGAACTGAACGTCCGTCAGGGATCCCATTGCCGTATAACCTATATTCAATCAATCAATGTCCAACTTTAGCTCAAAGCGGCATCTCTAAAAGAACCATGCCCGCCGCCGGCAATGAGAATTTCACATGTTTGATGGGAGCAGGACACTTTGATTGCCTGTTGACCGATGAGATATAACAAGTGCGTATTTCTATTTGCAACTGTCTAACAACCGATTCGACATTTGCGACTTGTTATGTGCTATTCGAATTACCCATTGCGACGCTTGCAGATACCCTTGAAAATGCGACATACGTATTCTGAACTTTGCAACTTAACATTACGACATTTACGGTGCGACACTAACAGATACAACATTACACAGCTTAATACTTGTACGTTGTGATTTACGGACTATACATCACTCCTCCTCGTCACATAGACCCCAATACTTTAAACTTTAAACTTAAGTATCCGTGGGCTGGATTGATAATTTATCCATTTTCGACATGTGAGTCTCCATTCACCCAAAAATAGCATTTTTCGTAAAACGTAAAAAGCAAACATGGGTTTACCACCACTTTCTTCTAAAAATACAATAAAAAATGAGATTACTTATCAAAAGTGCAATTATTTTTTTGACTAAAAAACAACAGGGGGGACCAAGGCAGTTTTTTGAATTTTAAGCAAATTTTTGCGTATAAATTAAAAAAACTGCCTTTCCCCCCCTGTGTTTTTTTTAGTCCAAAAAAATAAATTGCCACTTTGTAAGTAACTCTCATTTTTTATTGCATTTTTAGAAGAAAGTGGGGGTAAAAACCCATGTTGTGCTTTTACGTTTTACGAAAAATGCTATTTTTGGGGTGAATGGGACTCACATGTCCGAAAATGGGATATTATCCAAATCCAGCCCAAGTATACTTTAAAGCAAACTTACATAATCCATTAATGCCACATACGCAAAATTGTTAGCCTACAAATATTTTTATCCTTTGTAAAAAGTATTGACCAAGATAATCTCACAATATCTTGTGCATTGAACATCCAAAGCAGCTAGGCGTTCGCCTAATGAACAAATGCAATAATGGAAATATTGATTAATTCAATTCCAACCTGATTAATACCTCCATCTGCAAAGTAGCTTTGGCATCAACCCATTGGAACACGGACATCGCCTAAACCAAAACTTTTTTTTCCAAAAAAATGGATTTAAGTCAAGCTTCTAACCACGAGCACGGTGCCATAGAATTAATTTGCGTTGCAGGATTAACATCAGTAATTTACCCGCAATTAGCTGGTGTACACATGCTGAAACACTAACCTAATAAAATTTATTATATCATTGTTTTTTAAGTTTATTTTCAAAAAGTTTATTTATAATTTTTTTAAAGAAAAACTGTCTTCAGAGCTGATAGTAAGAGCAGTTTAAGAATGAGACGGATTATTATTTGTTCACAAAAATTAGGTCGCCGTATGACTCTAATATGGTCTCTCGCCTTCTGATTGTAGGTCCCTGAGGATTGCCCCTCTTCCTTCCTCACTAACTTCCTTTTTTCAGCTTGTTGTTTAAATTAAAAATCAGAATCCTAAAGCCCAATGTTCACTTCTTCCCCCCTAAATGAGGGAGCTTGAAAAATATAAGTTTTCGATTATTGACCAGAAAAATGGTTTTCATTAACCGGCAAATTCTTTCCTAGTTGAACGGCCACTTTGCTCAGATGGACTCAGAATTTCATGCTGATCATTTTTAGTTTATGTAATGGTATTCGAAAATGATAGTCGGGTAAAACCGCCATTTTTTAAAATTAGACATTTCGGAAGTTTCTAACGTGCAAGTGCATTTTACAATGTATTTTTAAATAATTTTTACCAGATTTTTTAATGCTCGAAGCACTTTCTTTGGTCTATTTCTTTTCGTTTTCTGTCGTGAATGCCAAAGCTTTTACCAAACGAAGGGTCATATCAAACGTTTTTTTCTTTATTTTGAGTCTCACATACGTTTAAAATGACAATGATGAATTGTTCTTTTGTCTGAAATCCGTCTACACGAGATTATATTTGAAATCTCTTCTTTCTGTTATTTCTTATATCAGTTCTTGAATAACTTGTAAAAAAAGCACTTGCACGTTTGAGAAACTTTTGAAAATGTCTAATTTTTAAAATTTCGGTTTTCCCGAACTATCAATTTTCAAATCACATACATAAACTAAAAATGGTCAGCATGAAATTCTGAGTCCATGCGAGCAAAAACGTTCGAGTATCGGAGTGTTAAAGTAGATGAAGACCTGACTGCAACTGTTGTAGTTTTGTTCTTGTTTGTTTGTTGTTGATTGTCGTGGATTAGACCTTAATGCCACAGTTGTTGTGGTTGGCGCCACAGTTACAGTTGTTGGTGCTACAGTGGTTGGCGCGACGGTTGGAGCTACTGTTGGCGCGACAGTGGGCGCGACAGTTGGTGCGACAGTTGCTACAGTAACTGCATTCTGTCCACCTGTACTCATGCACTGTTCACTTGGTTTACCAAATGAGACCAGTAGTAAGCTTAGCACAAATAAGCAGAGTACCATAGCTTTTTCTGCAACTTTTTTTTTTCGGTAAAAACTATTCGGCGCTAGTTTCATATGCCTCACCCCTCTAAAACCTAGTGTGGTACAGAACTTGCAAAATATGATAAAAATTTATTTTACCCAGCTCATGTTGCCTTTTCGTAGCGAAATTATTTCATGTCAATTTTAAAAATAATAAGAAGTCCGAAAAGCACAAATCTTATTAAAAAGGGCAATTTACAGCTGGTTTAGAGCAATCGACTTTGAAGGAGAAAGCTGATAA